>JAVJIF010012328.1:0-132201 GCA_038442645.1 Agave tequilana
TCTAAGATACTTGTGACGATTTTTCCTGTAGGCTTCAAGCAGTTCAATAGTACATTCACGAAGACCACAATTCAGATAGGCAAGCTCAGGACATCTCAAAGATTGTCAGTCCAATCATGAGAAGCCCAAAATCAACTGAAATCCAAATGTTTCGAAATTTGTCCCAGTCAACTGCGGAGTTTCAAAACTTTGGAGGGGGTTCTGTAGACTGTCTAAAAATCACTGAGGATAAACCATCAGGCTTGAGCCCCATTTCAACGCGAAGGTCACGTTTTGACTAAAACGCGAAGGTTGCGTTTCGACTAAAACGCGGACCTCACGTCCCAAGAAGCATGGAGACTTCAGACGCAGGTTTGAGTATACCCGCATTCAACGCGATTCTGAGTAACTCTGTGTCCCTTTTCAAGCGCGAGTCTGAGCAACTCGGTACTCCACTTCAGACGTGGGTCTGAGAAACCCTGCGTTTCACTTCAAATGTGGGTTTGAGCAACTCCGCACTTCAAACGTGGGTCTGAGCAACTCCGCGTCCTAACTGAGACGCCTGCGTCTACAACAAGCAATGCGACGTTCGTGTCCAGCGTGAACCCACGTTTCTGTTGTAAACTGACTCACATTACTGGGTCAATTGACTCCCCCGTAATGGGGAGTTAATCCCATTATGGAGGAATTTAGGGCACTATCATACCCCTATGACACCCTATAAATAACCTGAGTAGCTATGAAGGGAGGGAGGCTTTTTGGCTGGAGCGGGAGGCTTTTTGGCTAGAGCAAAAAGGACTTTTAGAGAGAAGAGTAATCAGTGGACTCTAAACACCAAGTGTGTTGAGAACAGAGTTCCTCTCTGATTAGTCTTGAGAGTATTCAGAAGAGATCCATACAATCGGCCGGTCAACAGAGAACAAGAATCACTCTCCATCGCCACACAAAAAACCCAGCTTTAAATAAAAGAGAGACTGTGTCTTCTCCCCCCTTTTGTAATCGGTATTGTTCCGTTGTAAACCTTTCAGCCACTCAAAGAAATCTTACATCGACCAAGATTTCCGATCAAACAGGTACTAGCCTGCTCAAGAGTTTCACTCGCAGGGAATTCCTGCCTCATCGAGCCTGGGAGCATTCCAGGACCTCCTTTTCGTGACGAGAGGGATAGCGGCACTGTTGGAGGTCCTTCTGATGAAAACACCCAGTTGTGCTTTGATGAGATCTCAGTCCATGTATCGACGAAGGGATATGGACTATAGGTAAGACAGTGGGAACATTCTCTCTATGTTTGGCAAGAAGAAGAGGTCCCCAATGTGACGAAGCCACTTATAATTTTCATTGTACAAGTCCTCTTCGTATTCATCAATTCCATCTCTGAAAAGAATACAGCTTCCTGAGTAGATGCCGGTTCACAGACTCAAACCTCTCGTCTGAGATGAGCTCTCGCAGAGTCAAAGCAAAGCCCTGGTCAAGTGAGCTTGTCGTTCCTCATTCGTTCAGTGAATACGGGGGTTGTTTTTCGCAGACTGAAGAGGAGATGGGGTCAGATTGCCAATGTGGCAAAGTGGTCCTCTTTGTCAGGGGATTCAACGAGTAACTCACTGCAAAAAGAAGAACACAGAGTTAATATTTTGAAAAAAAAATGTGTTAAAGTGTTAAGCTCAAACGCGGGGCTCAACACATGAGACCCACATCCAGTGACTGAAATGCGAGGCGCTCATGAAGCCCACGTTTGAACCTTCACACTTGAAGACTTATAAACTTCTAAGTCTTGAGACTCGCGTTTAGAAATCTTAAAATGCGAAGCTCACCAAACGCGCTTTAATTCATACTGCGAAGGTTGTGTTAATAAGACAGAAAACGTGAGGATCACATTCAAATCGCGTTCTTCTTATTAAAAAGAGAGCCGCGTTTTACAAATCAAACGCGAGCCTTTGAGCCCTGCTTCAAATGTTCAACTGCAAAAGAAGTTTTGACTTCATTAAGAAGCAGATCCTCTTCGTGTTCTCAATAATGATGAGATCCTTTTCACTTACATAGATGGGGGGCTCCTGAGAGCCGCGGTGGTTAGCGCAGCAGTGGCGCTTGAACAAGCAGCAGAATGCTTGCCTTTGGGTCCATTTGCACGGTGAAAATCTTTGAAAATAATTAGAAGAAAAGGTAAAAGGTTTTGGGTTTTTAGAAAAGCTCAAGACCTTTTTTGTTCTCATACACGGGTCTGAATAATGAAGACAATTAAATGATGACTGCTGAAAAGATTACTGGTCTTTTTATAGGCCCTTCAATGGTCGAGATACGCAACGCGTATCTCGAACTCAATCTGAGCTAGACACGCGTCCAATGCGACGCTCACATTTCAAACACATTCAACGTGACACTCGCGTCCAGAAGCATCCAGCGTGATCTCTGTATTGCATGAGATCCGAGTTTCAAGACCGCGAGGGCCACATCTTCAAGATCAGATGAGGGTCACGCCAACACAACAATCGTGTTCAAATGAGAGTCGCGTTCTTTCACCACACAGGAGAATGTCCATGCTTCTGCAATCAGTTCAATAGTACACTGGCAAAGGCAATTGACAACTTTACCTGTTCAATAGTACACCAATAAGACAAATCAGAGCTCAGATAAGTTCTAAACGAGTTTCTAGATACTTACGATAATCTTCCCTGGGGATTCAAGCGGTTCAACAGTATACTCACAAAGACCAGAATCCAGACAGGATCAAGTTTGAGTACTTCAAATGATTGTCCGTTCAATTATGAAGGCCCAAATCAAGATGATGTAAATTCTTCCCAGTCACACCATGAGAAATTCGTTAAACTTTAGAGGGGGTTCTGTAGGCTGTCTAAAATCACCAAGGACAGAATCGCAAACGCGGGCCTCATTGGAGAGCGGGGGTCGCACTTCAACTTAAACGCGGATTTCAAAATAGATACAAGTGGTATTTCAACCAAATGTGGGACTTCATCGAAGGAGACGCGAAGTCGTGTTCAACATTAAATGCGGCAGTCGTGTTGATCATCAGAACGCGAGCCTAAGTAGCTTCGTGTTCCAACTCAAATGCGAGTCTAAGTAACTTCTTATCTTCAAAGCCAACACGCGAGCCTGAGTTAGCGACGCATTTTAACATCAATGTGAGCCTTGAGTAGCATCGTGTTTCAACTTCAACATGCCTGTGAGCTTAGTGTTCAACACAGACGCAACCTGTGAAGCCTGTAAACTCTGTGTCTGACAGCAAAGCGAGATCCGCGTCCAAACATAATACTTGCATTTCTGTTGTAACTGATCCCCATTACTGAGTCTATAACACTCACGTAATGTGAGAGTTAATCCCCATTATAGAGGGATTCTAGAGGCTAATTCTACCCCTAAAACCCCCTATAAATAGCTATGAAAGCTATTAGAAGAAGAGAATTTTTTTGAACTAAGATGAAGCAAATTCAACAATCTAAAAGTTCATAACTTTTGAACATTAAGAGAGAGAAAGAGATAGAGAAAAAAGAATTCCTTTAAAAAGGAGAACTCCAATGCTTGTTGCATTCAAGTGAAATTATTTCAATCTCTTTGAGAGCATCCTCAAGACGATCCAAGAGAAGATTTTCATTCGTCCGATCAACGGAGAACAAGATTTACTCTCCAACGCCATATGAAGAACCCAGTCTTAAACAAAAGAGAGATTTATTATTCTCCTCCCTTTTATAATAGGATTGAACTCATTATAATTTTCATCCACTCAAAGAATTTTACTTCGAATTTTTCTGATCAAACAAAAAGCCTTCAAGTTGCTTCATGTATATTCTTCTCCTTCAGCTCTCCAACTTATCTTGCAATATTGATTCTTTATCAAAGATCACATCTTGCTGGTAAAGGTGCTCCTTGTCTCGGATCCCAAAGTCTGAAACTCTTGACTCTTTGGTGAACTCGATGAAAATACACTTCTTAAACTTGGATTGCAATTGTTCTTTTTCTGACTATCAACCAAACTATACGTGAGGCAACAAAAAAATCTGTAAAGAATAATCTAAAGTCTTCCTCGCCATATCTCCTCTGTGATCTGAAAATCAATGACTATAGATGGTGAACTATTTACCAGATAACTTGCACGATTCACGCCTCTGCCTAAAATCCTTCTCACATGTCAGCCTGTAACTATTTTTCATGAATATATTCAATAAAAGAAAATTTACAAAAATATTGAAGAGCAAAATTATAAGTATTTCTTTAAAAAAAATTACAAGTAGATCTCCTCTGAGATTTCTGGGAAAGTGTGCCGGTGGGAATCTGATCAGCGTGCGACCTCTTTATCTCGTTGACGATGTAATCGATCGACCTTCGAACACTATTGCCTGGGAATTCCTACTCGCCTGGCTCCGGAGATTCCTTGAAAGGGAGGAAGGCCTTAGGGTATTAACACCCTGAATTTATCCTTTTAGGATTAGAGAAGTGATTCTCTGAATTCTTGAACGCGAGAGAGTAGACCTCTTGCTAGCTTAAGCTTTGAAATCACCAAAGAAGTTTTTGCTCCTCAAAAAGCCTCTTGGACTTGAATTTCTCCGAAACCTTGAGCCTACCCTACTAGTGGACTATTTATAGGCTCAATAAGGAGTTATGATTCCCTTAATTGCCTCCTCTTAATGAGGGATCATAGATGTACTACCCATTAACTCCCCCCACTCACTTAGGGGTGGTTACTCTGCTCAGGCGAGGCTAGCCATTGGAGGCAAGGCTGCTCTTCAGTGAAGTTATGCCAAGCTTTAGAAGAAGCTATGATTAGCCTTGAGAGAAACTAGATTTAGCTTCAAGCGAAGCTGTAAGTTAGCTCTCTGTAGAACTATGAAGAGCTTCATGCGAAGCTATCAAGAAAGTTTCAGGAGAAACTATAATTAGCATCGGGAGAAGCTAGAATTAGCTTCAGGGGAAGCTGTAAGTTAGCTCTCTGTAGAGCTTTGAAGAGCTTCGTGCGAAGTTATTAAGAAAGCTTCAGGAGAAGCTATAATTAGCCTCGGGAGAAGCTAGAATTAGCTTCAAGCGAAGCTGTAAGTTAGCTCTCTGTAGAGTTATGAAGAGCTTCATACGAAGCTATCAAGAAAACTTCAGGAAAAGCTATAATTAGCCTCGAGAGAAGTTAGAATTGGCCTCGGGAGAAGCTGTTTGTTAGCTCTCTGCAGAGCTATGAAGAGCTTCATGTGAACCTATCAAGAAAGCTTCAAGAGAACTATAATTAGCCTCGGGAGGAGATAGAATTAGCTTCAGGTGAAGCTGTAAGTTAGCTCTCTGTAGAGAAATGAAGAGCTTCATGCGAAGCTATTAAGAAAGCTTTAGGAGAAGGTATAAATAGCCTCGGGAGAAGCTAGAATTAGCTTCAGGCGAAGCTGTAAGTTAGCTCTTTGCAGATCTATGAAGAGCTTCATGCAAAGCTATCAAGAAAGCTTTAAGAGAAGCTATAATTAGCTTCAGGGAAGGTAGAATTAGCTTCAGGTGAAGCTGTAAATTAGCTCTCTATGGAGCTATGAAGAGCTTCAAGGCGGAGCTAGACAAATTTAGCCTCTCAGGTGAAGCTATCCTCTTGGGCTCATATGAGGCTAAGTGTTGAGCTAACTTAGCATCTTAGGGGTGCTTAGGTCTCTTCAAAGGCAATCTTGGTATACTATCTGCTTCACTGAATCAGTAGAGTCCAAGTCGCTGCTTTGTCCCTCAGGGATGGGCAAAAACTGGTCGTGAGCTTGTTTACGACTTATCTTTTATAAATGTCAACAAGTTAGATATCATTCAGATCGGTTGAAAAGCTGTCTGAGAGTTTTTTTTTTAGAGTGTCAACAAAACCCCCTTTAAAGTTTTCGTAAATCCGCAATGGGATGGTTCGAATTTTGAAATACTTTGAATTACCTCGGGTGTTCAAAAGAGTGAGCGTTCACCAAGTAGAATTCCCCAAAGAAATTAGAACTATAACTGAAAATTATTCAGAGGTTAGGAACATGATAAAATCAGTCTGAGTATGAGAATTCACTGGGGATAAAGGGGAGCAAATCTAGGAATCTGTCTGTTTAGAGGTTATATGGACATAATAGGTTCAGAATCGCTAGAAAGAGGGTTCGTTGTTCAGAGGTGATAAATTGGACATAACAGCGAGAAGAATTCCTACCGGACTGGAAAGTTCAATCTGGATATCCGTCAGTTCAGAGGTGAGAACTAGACATAACTGATTAGGAATCACCGGACACGAAGCCTTATCGTTCAGAGGTGACGAACTGGACATAACGATAAAGAAGGGTGAGATTGGTTATTCGTCGGTTTAGAGGTGACTAAATGGACTAACTGACTAGAAATTATCAAACTCGGAGTGTTTACTGTTCAAAGGTGACGAACTAGACATAACAGTAAACAAAAAGTGAAAAATTGGCTATCTGTCAGTTCAGAGGTGATGAACTGGACATGACCGATTGAGAAGCCACCAAGCTCGAAATTTTGTCGTTCAGAGGTGATGATCTAGATATAATGACAAAATGGAGGTGAACCCAATTTTCGGGATCCGTCTATTCAGAGGTAATAAATTGGACATGATAGACTAAGACACACTAAACTCCGAATCCGCTGCCAGAGGTAGTCACATTAACTTAGTAGCTAGCCCACTAGGGACTGCAAGGGTTAATTGGATCTAGGCACCCGTCGGTTCAGAGGTAATATAGACATGACCAACTAAGAGACACCAGGCTCGCAATTTGCTATTCAGAGGTAGTCGTATTAACTTGACAGCAAGAACTCTCGATCCTGACGGGGGAAAAGGAGAACAAGATTATAGACTCATCTGTTCAGAGGTGATAAACTGGACATGACAATTAGAGTACCATAAAAGGGGAGAGATCTAGGCACCCGTCGGTTCAAAGGTAAATGGACATAACCAATTGGGAGTTACTAGACTCAAAGCTCTACCATTCAGAGGTGGCGAACTGGACATAGCAACAAAGGAATGGTCCCTACTGGACTGGAAGATGAGACTTGGTTATCTGTCTGTTTAGAGATAACATGAACGTAACCGATTAAGAAATCACCAAGCTCAGGATTTCTACCGTTCAAAGGTGATAAGCTGGATATGACGGTAAAAGAAATAATTCCACTGGGAAATAGGACTTGATTTTTAACTCCGTGGGGAAATTGGTATTTCCTTCAGAAATCATTTGGAAGAAATTGTCAGAGGTATATCGTTTACATAACTTCCAGGAAAGTCCACTGGGGACTGAAAAAGAGGATAATAGACTTCGAGGGAGTCTATCAGAAACTCGCTGGGGAGTTAGAAAAATGAATGCCATAAGAGGTTATAGAGAATTTAGCATTCTCTATGATGTCAGAGGTAATCATTCACGTGACATAAAGAACTCTATAGAGATTCGATAGGGAGATGATTGTTCCCTAGAAAGTTGTCAGAAATAATCATTAATGTAACAACCAATTCCTTGCTGGGGAATTAGAAAGAGATTATATCTGAAGTGATTGTAACAACTTCTCCGCTTGGGGATTTGTATAAGTAACTTTTCAGAGGTATGATGTTAACTTGACAAGAATTCATTTACTGTTAGAGGTGTTTGAACATAACAACAATTTGAGTGGACCTATCATTCTATTGAAGAGAATAACAAGTGAAGTTTGATCTGCTGGGGATATTAGTAAGATCTGCTGGGATACTCAAAAGGTTTTACTGTTAGAGGCGTGAGCTTTAAGCATGACAGCTCTGATCTGTGATTCATTCATTGGGAAAATAAATACAGCCTTTTATAGTCCTACCATTCCATGGACGGGAATTGATAGGGGACTTTGGTGAGAAAAGTGGGATCATGTTTCTTAGAATTTTTAGCAAATCATCAGCTATCAACGGTTTGGTATGCCTTTACCAACTATCGTTTGAGTTAGGCTAGCCATGCTATTCCACTCAGCATGATGAGTTGTTGAGAATTTTATATTGGGCTTAGAAGCCAATATTTTCCTCTAGCCTTATTCACTGAAGGATTTAGATCGTGTCACATGAAGTGAACATTTCTGTATTCCATTGGTGACCTCGAAAATCTCGCTGGGGATTAAAGAGTTAAGTCTAAACTTCCTGGAAAATTTGTCGGGTAGATCGACATTCCTCATGGAGCGTCACCTTTTATTCATCAAGACTCTGGTTCTTAGCTGATTTTTGTGTCTATATATGGAGTACAAACTTTACAGGGAATATATCGAGTAAGTCGAGATTCCTCATGAAGTTTCACTTTTGTTCATCATAATCAAGACTCTAGTCACAGCTAATCATCAAATCTGATCATGAATGTGGAAACACTAGAAAGGTCCTGCAAGGATGCATCACGAACCTTCTTCGATGAATTCAGCTTATGCAAGATTATCGTGAAGCCGAACTGATTTGCCGAAAGAAGAATGTAGAGATGATTGAAATTGATTTCACCTGTGAAAAGGGACTTCTTGAGGAGACGAAACAGTCAGAGGAGTCTGACTTGATGATCAGAGGTGTAATGTTAACATGATCATGTATAGTGCTTCTTTGATCAGAGGTATAGTATTAACGTGATCATAAATAGCACTTGTCGTTGATTGGCATCAGGAGCTGTCACCGTTTGGATTCTCTAGGTGATAAGATCCACTCCAGTAGACTGCCCCTACTATGAAAGGTTGTCCCCATTTGGTTGGTGAAATAACATATTCTAACCCACCTGCGCGTTTCCCGATGTCGTCGGTTGTTGTATCTCGTCGGGTCTGAATGTACTGTCACAAGTATTATTTGTCAGACCTAGTGACTGTCAGCTATCAAATAGCGGTTGAGATGGTTTTCTCCTTTTCAGAACTGCTTAGTGGAGTTGCCGGTGCGGTATCATCTACTGTGAGACATTGCAAGACTGGTCTTTAGTTTTAGACTGGTTTGAGTCCCATTGCTTTATCCGTTGATGGGATAAGTCCCATGGCTTTTGGAAGTAGAATTAACTACCTCCATACTCCCTATCAGGATAGGGGTTAGGCAGTGGTCCTTTTATGTTCTGACTTCAGAGTCAAAACACTCGCTTCAATCAGCGTTTGGATTTTGTCCTTAAGGATATTGCACCTGCAAGTAGGATGATGAACCATCCTATGGAAAAGATAAAAGTTGGGATCGTTCGTTCGTCCCACTTCATCTGGGCATCTAGCATCTGGCAACTTGAGCTTGTTGCTTTTGCTGAGCAAGTGAAAAAGTGTCACCATATGCTCATCTTTGAAGGAGTATTATCTCTGATTCTCTGAAGTTTTGTTAGAGTTACCCTTTTTTGATCGAGTTTCTCCACATACTTCCAATGCTGATGTATCAAAACATTCAGCCGTATCATACCTTTTGCTATTGATTCTCCACCTGCTTTTGGGGGTCTCAAACTTTTTAGCTGATTTTTCAGCTATCTCGGCTTGTTCAATAAGCTCCTTCCAAGTGTGGGCTTTGATGGCTCTCATGCGAACTTTCACCTTGTTAAGGAAGTTACGCCTACACGTCTGAAGCAACATATGCAAAGGCATACCTGTAGGATACATAAGAGAAAGGTTGTGGAACCTCTCTATGTAATCCCGTACAGATTCTCCTCCTTTCTGGATTGCAGAAAGGAGTGTGTCCATGGTCATCTCGGTATCATCCTCGTAGAATTGGGAGAGGAATCAGGTTTCCAAGTTGAGCCAGGAATTGATGGAGTTCGCGGGGAGAATCCTGAGCCAATCTAAGGTTACCCCCTTGAGGGTGCCAAGGAATAGTCTGGCCATGATAGCATCATTACCTACTACGTTACCGGTGCAATCAAAAATAGTAAATGTGATGATTTGGCGAGCTCTTGCCATCATACGAGTACAGCGTTGGTGCCTCGAACTTTGGCGGATATGGGACTGAATCTCATTCCAAGGGGTAAGGACGGACTGCTCCTAGTTTCTTTAGTTTATCCCTTTGGACCAGGAATGCGATCTGAACTTGGATGCCTTTGATTACTTCGGCATCGATTGAAGAGCCCTCGTTTGAATGATCAGTCTTGGGAGGTTCATTGTTGTTGTTCTCCTCATTTTCATGATTACTACCAGTTATGTTATCATTGTTCTGGTTTGTCAGGAGCTGAGCCAATATTTGCTGGATGTTATTCAAGACTTCTTGTTGTGCCTTAAAAGTCTGCTCTTGTGCCTCCATGCTATGACGGAGATCATCAAATTTTTGTTATCAGCTATGTTGGCTGATACGAATGCTGGCTGCACAGAGCTGATGGTGGCGGAGGAAGCATAGTCGTTGGCTTCTTCTTCATCATTGGACCATTGGAATAGATGTCTCAATGGTTCTGGCAACATAATTTTTGAAGAAGAAGGTTGTCTATAATTATAGGGTATTGCTACCCTGAATGAGTACCTTGGAAGGCACCCTTTTGTTCGACCAGAACCTGACCTAAGCTGGGGCTATAGTCGGGCCCTGAAGAACTGAATGAGAGAGTGCGAACTCCCTTTTTTTTTAGATCGTAGCACATCTCCTCCTCTGCTTATCATGTTGACAGAGGTAGCTGCGAGGTGAGGCACCTTCACTGTCTTCTTCTTTCGAGACTTGGGCTTCTCAGAAGTTTGGATTGACAACCGGTTGAACACCAATTGCTGGCTTTGAGGAGAGTTGTGGGGATTGGTCCCAAACAACAGTGGACGAAATGTACCGTCACAAGTTGACACCCTACTTGTTCGCACTGGAATGGCGAGATGTGAACTGGCTCTTCGGAGCAGCTCAGATAACCTGGCAAGTCTGTGTTACCTGGATCCAACTGATCCAACACGGAGACTTGGGGAAACTGAATGCTAGCCCGCTTGGGTTGAGAAACCCTGAGCTTAGCTTTCAAAGCGTTCTTTTTGGCTATAGACGATGCTAGGATAGCTTCCCCTGAAAGAGGAACTTCGCAAGGCGAAGCTGTTGTTTTAGCTCTGCTTTTGAAGTCGAACTTAGCTTTGCTATGCAGAGCTCCACTCTTGAGCGAAGCTGAACTAGCCTCGCTATTAACACTCAGTGGTGCTTCATTTTTAACCTCGTGGCTAAGATTCTTAGCACTAAGTGCTTTAGTTCTAGCCTCGCGGCTAAAAACTTTAGCACTAGGTGCTGGCAGTGAGACTGATATTGAATCAGCAATGCTATTAGTACACAAAGGTATTTTATCCTTAGCCTTGTGTGATAGGCGAGGTTGAACTCTACAAAGAGTTGAATTAGCTTCACATGATGAAGCTATCTGAGCACTTAGTGCTTTGGTTTTGCCGCTAGCGGCGAGCCTAGCATTGCCCAATAGTGCTGATGATGTAAGCGGGGCTGCAGTAGCCTCGCTATTAGCACAAAGTGATTTAGCCTTAGCCGTGCAGGACGATGGGGCTTAGCTCTGTGAAGAGTTGAAATAATCTTGCAGTCAGAGACTATTTAAGTTTCGCAGGAAGCTGATCAAAAGATCTATCTCTAACCTCGCGTGAGACTACAGATTTTACAATCCACATAGCCTTAGCAGAGGCGGTTTTAGGCTCACAAGAAACCTTTATAGCTTCGCGCAAAGTATTAACATGCTGGCGCGAGGCTATTTTAGTCTCTGCTGAGACTGTGCCAGACTCACATAGAGTCTGTTTAGCTTCACCTGACACTGTAATGGCTTACAGAGAGGCTTATCATCTCAACAGAGACTTGCTTCCAAGAGATTGTCAGAGGGGCTCTGGCTACGCTGACCTTTCTGTGCTTGCTCACATATAGGGGGCATGTGCTACCCCAGAGAGAAGTTGTTCAAACCTCTCTTGGTCAAAGTGAATGATCAGCATCTCAGCAATAAACCCAAGGCTCTGAACGTCGCATTGCGATACTTGATTCTCAGCAGTGGAAAATGTATTTCCCAGCGGAGGCACCATCTTGTTTTCCATTGAATATATTCAATAAGGGAAAACTTATAAAATATTGAGGAGCAAAATTACAAGTATTTCTTTAAACAAAAGAAAATTACAAGTAAATCTCCTCTGAGATTTCTGGGAAAGTATGTCGGTAGGAGTCTGGTCAGTGCGTGACCACTTTGTCCCGTTGACGATGCGATCGATTGATCTTCGAACGTTATTGCCTGAGAATTCCTTCTCGTCTGGTTCCGGAGATTCCTTGAAAGGGAGGAAGATCCTAGGGTATTAACACCCTGAATTTATTCTTGTAAGATTAGAGAAGTGATTCTCTGAATTCTTAGAAGCGAGAAAGTAGATCTCTTATTAACTTAAGCTTTGAAGTCACCAAAGAAGCTTATGTTCTTCAAAAAGCCTCTTGGACTTGAATTTCTTCAAGACCCTGAGCCTAACCTACTAGTGGGTTATTTATAGGCTCAATAGGGAGTTATGATTCCCTTAATTGTCTCCTCTTAATGAGGGATCATAGGTGTAACTACCCGTTAACTCCCCTCACTAACTTAGTGGGGTGGTTACTCTCCTCAGGCGAGGCTAGCCATTGGAGGCGAGGCTGCTCTTCAGTAAAGTTGTGACAAGCTTCAAGAGAAGCTATAATTAGCCTCGGGAGAAGTTAGAATTAGCCTCGGGAGAATCTGTAAGTTAGCTCTTTGTAGAGCTATGAAGAGCTTCATGCGAAGCTATCAAGAAAGCTTCAGGAGAAGCTATAATTGGCTTCAGGCGATGCTGTAAGTTAGCTCTCTATGGAGTTATGAAGAGCTTAAAGGCGAAGGTAGACAAACTTAGCCTCTCAGGCAAGGTTATCCCCTTGGGCTCATACGAGGCTAAGTGTTGAGCTAACTTAGCATCTTAGGCCTGCTTAGGTCTCTTCAAAGGCAACCTTGGCTTACTGTCTACTTCACTGGATCAGTAGAGTCCAAGTCCCTACTTTGTCCCTCGGGGATGGGTAGAAACTGGTCGTCAACTTATTTGCGACTTGTCTTTTGTAAATGTCGACAAGTTAGACATCGTTCAGACCAGTTGAAGAGCTATCTAAGAGTTTATCTTTTTAGAGTGTCAAAGTAACCTGATACTGCGGGCACGCTCTATAAGTGTCTGATTCATGCACTCTGCTACTTCATTCTGTTCTGGTCACCCTACAATACTTAGCTGGTATTTGATACGCTGGCCTGCTAAATAAGCTTTTAATTATATGGAGGTATACTCATCTCCATTGTCGGACCTCAAGACTTTCACCTTTCACCCCTTATGATTCTCCACCATAGTTTTTCACTCCTTGAATTTCTGAAATACTTCTAATTTCTATTTCAAAAAGTATACTCAAAGTCTCCTGAAGAAGTCATCTATGAACGTAACATAGTATCTAGCACCCCCGATGGATGCTACTGGCGAAAATCACCATACATCCGTATGTATGAGGTCTAACAAGCCCTTTATCTTATATTGTGATGTAGATAAAGATACTCTACGTTGCCTACCTATGATGCAAAATTTACAAAGATCAAGTTTGAAATATTCGATACCTGGTAAAGCACCTTTTGTGTGCAGGGCTTGAAGACCTCGCTCGCTCATGTGTCCAAAACGCATTGCTAAACCCTTGTAGTATCCTCTTTCTCTATTGTTGTTAAAGCATCACCAACAATAATGCTTCCTGTCACTGTAGGATTACTGAAGACTAAGCCTCAGACGCAAGCCTCATGCCAAACGTGAGGGTCGCGTTTCAACCCAAACGCGAACCTCGGTCCTTTGTCAAACACAGAGGTCGCGTTCCAACCTCGGACACGGACCTCAGCTTGTCCAGCGTTTCAACTCAAACGCGGACCTCAGCCTGCCCAGCGTCCAACTGCAAACGCGGACCTCACGTCCAACTGCAAATGTGGATCTCAACCAAAGAAGCGTTCCAACCTTAAACGCGGACTTCATCAACAACACGACACGAGGATCGCGTTCTGTGCCAAATGCGATAGCCGTGCTGCTCTTCAATATGCGGACCTCTGGGTCGCGTTTTAACATCAAAGTACAAGCCTGTGTAGCTTCGCGTTTCAACTTCAATGCAAGCCTGTGGGCTCCGCGTTCCAAAAAAACGCGAGCCTTTGAGCTCCATGTCTCAACATCAGAGTGAGGTCCGCGTCCGGACCTGCGTTTCTGCTATAACTGACAACCATGAACTTGGTCAGTTACACCCATTTTCTCTCCACATAATAGGGAATAACTTCTTATTATGGAGAGATTTAAGGGGTTGGTTACATCTCTTCTATTATGGAGAGATTTAAGGTGTTGGTTACACCTCTCCCATTATGGAGAGATCTAAAGAGTTGGTTACACCCTAAAATCCTCTATAAATAGCTATATATAGCTAAAGGAAAAGGGGGAGTTCCAGGAGAGAAACCCAAGAAGCCATAGGCCAAAGGAGGAGAATCCCCAAAAAGGCATACTTGATGCTTAACACTTAAAGTTGGATAACTACAAAGACTGAAACTTGAACATGTGCTGCTGAAAGAGAATACTTTTTATAAACTTGCTGAGTTCAAGTTCTATAATCTCTTTTAAATTTTAGCCACTGATTAAGATTTTATATTTTATCAGTGTGCTTCCAACGAGAGCAAGAAGATTCGAAGATCAAGCTTCCGGTTCGGCTCGTCAACAGAGAATAAGAATCACTCTCCACCGCTACATCAAGAACCTAAGATTAAAGAAAGGTGAGATCCAACATTCTTCCCTCTTTTGTAATCGAATTATTGGTCCATTGTAAATTTTTTTACAATCAAATAAAAATTTTACATACTTTCAATTTTCTGAAAAATAAAAGATGACGGCTCCACTGGGGACTATTTTCTCTACCAATGAGAAGACCGTAGCGCACGCTGACCTCAAGCTTCTCGGATTAAACGTCGGTCGCTCATCATCGAATTCAACCAAGAGAAGTTCGAACAGCTTCTCTCCTCAGGCTTCATTAGCCCCAAAGTCTCAAGCGAGACTCGCTCTTAAGTCTCTTCGGAGACTTCTCAAAGAGAAGCCCATACGCTTCTTAACAAATTAAGTGGCTCAATCTATCTTGAGGTTAGGACAATCACCCGTGGAACGAACATGGCTTGCGATAACGTCTTTCAAGAGACCCGCAAGACCAGTGTTTTGGCTCACGGCCAACACAGCGGCGGAAGCCAATCTCGCCACCAAACTCCTCCAAGGCTCAGCAAACTCAGTTTGCAGAGGGTTCGTAACAACTCCTACGAGCCAAGCGGATGTTGATCAATGATGAAGACGTCGAGCTCGCCATCAGCATAAAGAAGTTAAAGACAGTGTTGTTTGCACTAGACGCGATGCTCGCATTCAACCCCACATCCATGCTTCAAAACGCGACACTCACATTCAAACACGACAATCACTGAGAAGCAAACTGTGCATCTCTGCGCCAAAACGTGAGATCTGCATTCAGCCAGAGGCTGTGCAAAAATGCGACGTCCGTGTTTCACTTCTAAAACGGGAGAGAGTTGCGTTTGGCAGAAGACTGCGCCAAAATGCGACCTCTGTGTTTCTGCGAGAGTCGCGTTTAGCCCCAAGTGGCCAAGTTCAAATGTGAACTGGGAAGTCCTCACCCCCATGGGTTCAAGGCTAGTTCTTCAAATTACCCTTACAACGGATCTGAGAGACTTCTTGGTAAGAAAAAGGAGCATTCATTAAATTGCTTCCCAATGCTTTTGCGAGCAGCTCAGCTCGATGGTGCTCTCTGATTGCCACTGGAGCTTTCAGATGACTAAGCCCTTAGTTTTTAGCTAATTGTCAAAGGCTTCAAACTCAAACTCCGCCAAGAAGCGACGATCTTGCAAGAAATCATTCTCTGACGCTGAGTACCCGGAGGTGACTTCCAACATGGTGGGTCCAAACACCACACCAAGCAAGTCGAAAGGAAAGCAACTTGCCCTTAGGTCTAAGGAGTTGGGTACTGAATGGTCCTCAGGTTTGAAAGAATTATTGATCGAGCCTGAAGGAATTTACCGACATACTCAGATCCGAACTGGAGCAGTTGTCCCAATCGACTACAATTCGCTGGCTAGGGGGATTGAAACAGACGATGAGCACTCTGCCATCATGGGATCCTATTCATCTAACTCTTATAGGGAGACATAAGCCTTCACATATATGGCTGATATTCCAGAAAAGATAGCCAGAAAATTTGAGGAGCAAGCTCGTGTGCAACAGGCGCAACATGAGATGCTTCAAGCCCAACAAGAATCTATTGATGATCTCAAGAAGATGATAGCTCTTTTGCTTAAAAAATTGAAAAAGACGAAAAGCTTGAAGACTAAAGCTCTTCCCGTAAAAGCAAGGGTAAAGAGAAGGAGGGCAAAAACTCTACCTCCGAACACTTTGATGGCAATAAGAACAACTTTGGATATGAAAATCTTCAGTCCTCTTCTTCTGAAGAATCAGAGAATTCAGAAGATAATCATGCCAAGAAGATGAACGAGTTTGAGAAACGCCTGGCGGCTATCTCAAATCGAAGCAATCTTCAAGAAGTGGCGGTGGTCAAATCATACCCGGTCGAGTGGGATTCAGCTCCTTATCTTTCGAGGTTCAAGGCATCGAATCTGCACGCCTTCGACGGTAAAGGTTCGCCGAACTAATATATGTACTATATATATATACTACTTGAAATTCCAAATAGGGAATGTAGTATCAAACGATGCCATCATGGCTTGTTTATTCATCGGCACCCTCAAGAGGGTTGCCTTTGAATGGTTCATGAAGCTTCCTGCCAGTTCTATAAAGAAATGCGCCGACTTCGAGAAGTCTTTCTAGCGCGATTCTTCGAAGATGATACCAAATTATCCTTGCCAACTCTCCTCGCTACAAAGCAGAAGAAAGGAGAGTCAATCAGAAGCGTTTGTGGAGAGATTTGGGAGTATGGCGCTCCGATCTCCAAGTGGTATGAAGCACTCTACGCTGGTAGAGACTTGCCACCACAACTTGCAAACCACACTCCTATCTCAAATAGGAGTAACTCAAAGTCGCACCTGAAAGCAACTAGTCTTACAAGGCGAACGAGCAGAAGACATAGCTGTAAGAGTAAGCCAGGAAGATTACAAGAGCATGTAGCATTGAATCTACTGGGTAACGAGATGATCCGACTTCTATGACTGTCACGTTCAATAGTTACCTCTAAACAGTCTTAACCATTCCATCGGTATAATGGCAAAGACTATTTGTGTTTGTCATTCTCATGGAATAAAAATCTCCTGGAAGTACATCATGTACTACTTCAAACAAAAAGACAAATCCCGGTCAAGTTAAGGTGTCCAAACGAAAAGACAAATCCCGTTCAAGTTAACATCACACCTCTGACCAAACTTGCTCAAATCGCAAGACAAATCCCGGTCAAGTTAACATCACACCTCTTATCAACTCAAATTGTAAAACAAATCTCGGTAAGTTAACATCACACCTCTGACCAAACTTACTCAAATCGCAAGACAAATCTCAGTTAAGTTAATAGCACACCTCTGATCAAACTTGCTCAAATCGCAAAACAAATTCCGGTCAAATTAACATCATATTTCTGACCAAACTTGCTCAAATCGCAAGACAAATCCCGGTTAAATTAACATCACACCTCTGACCATACTTGCTCAAATCGTAAGACAAATCCTGGTCAAGTTAACATCACACCTCTGACCAAATTTGCTTTGCTCAAACTACAAATTCATCTCACTGTTAAGTTAACATTACACCTATGACAGTGATCTTCTCGATTTTTCTTTGTGAAAATGAGACCTTTCAGTACTAAGTTGACATTGCACCTCTAGCATGCAAAACAGGCCCTGTCAAGTTAACACTACACCTATAACAGTCATTTCTCTCAATTTTCTAATGAAACTGAGACTATCAATGCTAAGTTAAACATCACGCCTCTAGCATTCATTTCAATGTCAAGTTAATACTACACCTATGATAGTTATATTCTCAGTTTCTCAATAAAAATAAGACCTTCATGGTACTAAGCTAATATCACACCTCTAGCACACATTCATGTCAAGTTAATATCACACCTCTGACAATTCAATTTGCTCAAATCGCAAAACCAACCCATCACGTTAACATTATATCTCTAACGACATAAATCTCCATGGTCCTCAACAAATCCAATCCCACTTGTCATTCACCCTGACAGACTGACAGGTCCACTTAATTTGCATAGATTGTAAAATTAATCATTGTTATGTTAATATCACACCTCTAACAGTAAACTTTCATTCCAATAATTCCCAACAGAGTTCTAGTCATGTTAATACTAAACTCTGACGATAGACTCGGACATAATCCCCAGCGGATCAAACTCCACTTGTTATTCTTATTAATAGAATAGCAAGTTCACACAACTTGTTCAAATCATAAATCAAGATCTCACTGTCAAGTTAACCTCTGACAGTGATCCTCTCAAATTCCCCAGTGGAGTTATCCCAATTTGCTAAGTTAATATCACATCTCTGGCAATTAAAACTCTTTGTTTTATTCAGTCTAATTTTCTAATGAAAAAGAAAACAGACATGATTCTAGAAGCTATGAGCGTGACCTTCGCAATTCAAGCACAGAGTCGTGTCTCAACGCCAAGTCAGAGCCACGTCTCAACATCAAAAGACATCCGCGTCTTCAATATTGAAATGAAGGTCACGACATCCGTATCCAATGGCAGGCGAGTCCAACGCGATATTCGCGTATACATCAATAGAGCCGCATTCTCTCTCCTGTAAGTACACCTAGAGGGGGGTGAATAGGTGTACGGCTAATCTAAAGGACAAAATGCGAAAATTAAAACTTAATTTTCAACACACTTAATGTAACCAACGAGTGTAGCCGAATTCCCGGTGAAGGGCTCTGGACTAACTCCTCTTAATTCCTCTGAATAAGAGTTGAGGTGCTATATGAAGCTCTCGTGGTTAAACACAAGTGAGGCACACACAAACAAGCCAAGAATATAATATATGAATGAGCAATATGAAATGATGCAAGGCACAATATAAAAGAGAGAGAGAGTTAGAGTCAATGGATCAAACGCAAACACCGAGACATGTTTCGAGGTTCGAGACACAGCTCTACGTCCCCGCCTTCACACAAAAGGATTTCCAATCCAAGGATTTCCAATCCACTAACTTGTCCACACAGGACTCCCACACAGGGAACCTCCACTGAGGATTTGGGGCAAATACAATCGGGAGTACACAACTCCTTCAACCGAATACAACCTCTCACAGAGGCAATGCACAAACAACACAAATACCACCTCACACTAGAGGGTAGGCACTTTGCCAACAAATCAATCACCTCACACTTGAGGGATTCCAACACAAACTCTACCTCTCACTAGAGGGATCCAACCACCACTCCAAAATCAACCTCTACACAAGAGGGATAACACAAAGTAGGAGGGTTTACAACTTGGTGGTTTTCACAACCACAAACTATCTCTTTCTCACAAAATAATGATCCTAATAGATAGGATAGATAGATAAGCTCAAGTGTGAGAAATCAAAGTATTTTTAACAAAGAAAATCACTTGGGAAAATCTCCAAATAGATATAGAATTTTTAGACCAAAAACAAATTCCCAAAAGACTATTTTCTTTGAATTAACAAAACACTTTTAAAACAATGAAGATTGATCTTTAAAAACAAAACCTCTTTTGAAAAATAAGTGTTAAAACACTTAAGAAGATCAGGAATTTTTCTCTCTAAAAACTTCTGGAGAAATCTCTCTCAAATGGGGTATAAATAGGCCCCATAAAAATTTGCCCGTTGGCAGCTGACAAGGTCAGAAATGACCTTCCGGTCGACCGGCCGGTCGACCGGCCAACGGTCAAAAATTTGACCGTTGAGCCTGTCGGTCGACCGCGCCAATTCCAGGAGCACTTGCTCTTTGGCTAGTCGACCGCTCGGTCGACCGTGCCAAGCTCACGGTTGACCATCCGGTCGACCGCCCCCACCCGAGAGTGGGGTACTTGCAGCCGGTCGACCGCTCGGTCGACCGGCCCAAGTGGCTAGTCAGCGTGCACGTTCTTATGCACGTCGGTCGACCGATCCGGTCGACCGACTCTGGGTCCGGTCGACCGGTCCGGTCGACCGCCAAAGCCTGGCAGGGCTGAATAAGGGATTTGAAAACTGGGTTTTTATTTATCAAATAAATCCCATAAAATTTCTAAAAATTCACAAAAATAGTTTCAGTATAATACTTTGATATACAAACATGTTTGAGTAGAATCAAACCATATTACAAATATTTTGAACTATTTTCGTATCTTAGAAATTTTGCTGAAAACCAAAACTCGTATTTTCCAAAACTTAGATTTGATATGGAAAATCTTTTGTCCAAAACTCATCTAAATATAAAAACATGATATTGAAACAACTTTAAGCATGTAGTATATGGATATAATCCAACATACATATAAAGATATATATCAATGTTTTTGACAATAAATTCAAAAACAAGTTTTGTTAAAATACAAAACCTAAATACATGAATAGGTTATCAAACTAAGTTTGTATAAATAGTTGAAGCATAGATGTATATAGAACAAATCTAATATACATTAAATCATGTAAACTTATTGATTCTATCTATTCATGAAAACCAAGATCGGTTAAACCAAAAAATCGAAAACCATAATATGAAACTTAAACAAGTGTGTGTGTTGTGAACTTGAGCATACCACACTATCTAATCTTTAATAATAGATCTAAAACATAAACTAAACATTGTACCGAAGTCTTCTTATAGAGCTCCGTCTCCAAGTCAACTCGATCCAAACGTGATCCACCGAGTTTGACTCCAACGAGTGCTAGATATCAACTTTGACGCTCGGGCTCTTGAATCACCATGTGAAAGCTCCAAAACTCCTTTGTTGAAGCTAATCACCTACTAATATCTTGATTAAGTGTAACGCCCCGATCTTAAAGATACGGAGTCGTTATGGCGACGTATATACGCGAGGATAATACCCCACGCATATACGCTAAGCCTAAGTTAACCTGAACAAGTTATAATCTAAACCAGATCACTGCAATGATACATATAAGACTACACATGGTAACATATGAATAATGACAAGAATAAGGCAGTTGAAAGCGATAAAAGATAGAGTCATGAAATAACTGGAATAAGAACTGATCTGATATAACGAGAAACAGGGAATAATACGAAAGCTAAAAGATAAATGTACCAGAAGAGAATAGGAAGAAGCTCCAGCTATTCGCAAAGCGTACCGTCTCATCGAATACCTGCACATTAGAAACAATCGTCCAATATCTGGACGTGCAAATCCAGGGTCGTCAGAACGCGACCATAATGAGTGTGTGTGTAAAGGGGAAACAGCTCGTGCAGAAGAAACAATGTGCATAATTAGTAATAAGAGCAACTGAAGATAGAAGAGACCATATAACAGATAAATAAAAAAACTGTAATAAACATAATAACAACACGAATAAAGATAGGCAACAACTGATCAATAGTAAGCAAGCAACTGCTGTCACAATAGGTAACCTATCACATGTCACTAGGCTGGTATACAATCCGGTCATGGTTATAGTTATATGTCTATCACAGTGATATAAATGTACAGTCAGGTGATAAATGTCAGTCACAATTCATTAACAGTTCATTATCATTTATTATGTCAGCGAACACCAATTGCCACTTGTAATAGACGCATCCCATACTACGCCTACTACACGTGTCAATCAGGGTCCTAAGTTATTGAAACTGATTGGTTGGAGACATTATCCATGTTTTAGGTGGGTCCCGTACATACCCGGGACCACGGCCTCAGTTTCCTGGCGCTGAACCAGGCCGTACCGCTAGGTACTCAGTAACAGTAACAGTAACAGTAATCTCACTGTGAAAACAGTGGAACAGTAAACAGTACATATGGGATGTCAGTCATCCCCCAGGAACCCTGCAGTGGAACCCTCAGTCGGCTGCGCAACCTGTATCCTAGGTCCACCCAAAATACAGACGCTGTCTCCTCCATCAATTTTCCCAATCCCAGTGTAAGTTGTCCATTTACATTATTATTTATTCAATTCAGTTAAACCAGTCAATGTCCATATTATCTAAAACATTGGGACGATACAGTGACAGTAACAATAACAGTACAGTAACAGTCAATCAGTAATCGTATACACGGTGAACAATATCAGTAACAGTAACAGTAACAGTAACAGTAGCCGTGTATACGATGAACAATAGAACTGTACCGTGATTACGGTCAATGATTCTTTCCCAGTAACTCTCAATAACATGAACAAAAAAACAGTGACAGTCTAGACACTGATCCTCAAGTCACCAATAATAGAGATCAAATAGTAAAAGCTAATAAACTCTGAATATATATAATATCACCGACTTCGCTAAATTCACTCTCACAATAATTTTATCCATATCACTGAGTAACCCAGTCTCTAACAGCATAACAAGTTCTCATCAATACCAGAATGAATCATCACTTAAATCATCACCAATAAATGAATAACAAGTCAACACATACTGAATCATATCAAGGTAAGGGAATCATCCTCAAATAACTTATGGTCTAAACTATCTACTCTTGGTACTCAACCTCATCCATATATCATCTAACAGATCCCAAGTGTCAACAACGTCAATCTCATCTCAATACCAGTCAGGCTCCAAAAAGGAATATAGATTCTGGATAACCTCTAACTCAAGATCAATCTAAATCACAACTCAACTAATCCAATCATATCTGATATGTCCTCAAATACTCAACTAATAAAGTCAGGTCTAATTACTGATCATCATTCTATGTAAATAATATAAGTCCAGATCAATCCTAAGTTATGACAACCAACTCATATTCCCATAGTTACATGATCGTCAAGTATCAATATACATCAAAGAATCTGATATAATAATTATCATTTCAAGATATATCCAAAATCAAGCTCAGCTCTCTCACTCTAACAATTTAATCTGATTTCCAAATCCTCAAGGGTTCACACTTCTATTAAGATCAAACATGATATCCCAATACTCGGTATTACAACATATTCATGCCTCTAAGTTCTATCATGATAAGTCAAGTCATTCCATCCAATATCTATCCCTCGATATCATATACATCTATCAATAACCAATACGTAATCCAACATAAGATCAATCTAGTATACAGTCCAAGTTCCTTTACATTTAGTTCCAGTCCGAAATAGTAATCATCTATTCATGAAATGATATAATTCTGATATCTCAATGTCCAATACAAGATCCATACATATATCTGATGCTCAACTATGTACTTAATTTATCCATTCAAGAGATCGAGTCAAGTCACAGTCTAAAGGTATATAAAACTAGGCCTAAGCCAAAAGAGACAATCTACCAACACATGGAATACCGCTAATACAAGCAAATGTCAACTACATGAATAAAGTGGACAATCATATATGTCTCATGAACTGGTACAAGCAATCAAACTAGTAAAGTATAACGAAAAGTCACATAAAATGATAAAGGCAACATGTAAAGCATATCATTAACGATAAATACACAAGAACGAACACTCACATGAAATGACGAGGTTTCGGAACCGAATCTCCGTCTGGTCTTCACTGCATGAACTGGCACTGATCTACGGATCATCCTATGCATCGGTCTTCGAATCTCCTGTGTGTCGGGTCCACAACGACATAATTCGGATCGGGTCCGGGTCTCCTACAACTGGTCTGGATCTCACAAAATAAATCCGAAATGCCGTGGCACGCAACCAACACATACAAATAATTATAAATACATGCTAAACACCCACACGTGCATACGAACATATACGCGTACACGTATATAAACAAGCATGCACATACATACATACCCATAAATAAATATACCTATACATTAATTACTAAACTATACATATAAATATTTAAAGAATAAATTCATGCATTCATATACATCATGCATACACATGCATGCATCCAAACTTGCAAAGGCACTCACGCACACATACGCAAACACACATTTATTTAAAGTTCTCAATTATTACAAGATTGCCCCCTATACAATAAAATGTAAAACTAACCTCGAGCCGATTTGCGGCGCACCGACGGAGGCTCCGACGGAGGCGTACGGGGTCGCGGAGGGTGTCGTTGGATAGAGCAACTCGCCGTGAAGGGCGTGGGGTGCGTTCGCGCTCGCCGACGTTGATCAACGGTGTAACCCCCTGCTTCCCGGTGTACGTATCACCGTATCGGGACGCGATACGACGTACAAAAAATGATTTGACCTCCGTGGTAGTCCGATTGAGTTGATTTCGGTTTTAAAAATTATTTTCTAATATTTTAGATTTTTCAGGATTTTCTGGAATTTTTCTGGATTATTTTGAAAAATCTCCGTAGTCGGTGTCGACCGATACCGATTACCGGCCTTCCGATTTTTATCTCACAAACGGAGTAGAATTTTTAGAATCCGCTTTCACCATGTGTCTTAGAATCGTGTTATCTACGTTTGGGTATTTTTGGGGATTTTTCAGAATTTATCGAAAATCCGGTCAAAACTAGTGTCAACCGAATCGGCGAAACACTCCGTGATTTTTAATTTGCAAACCGGATTGATTTTCGATAAACCGTCTTCATATTAAGTCTCAGGATAATATTCTTTAATTTCTGTAATTTTTAGGCAACATTCGGAGCTAGTCAATTTTGAACCCAATTAAAATATTAATTAAATATTATAAACACCTTTTTCTCTTTTTCCTTTTACCTTCCTATTCTCCACTTCTCTGGAGAGTTCCCCCAACCGACTTAGCCTCTCTCTCTCTCCTCTTAAAACTCCCTTAGTAAACAACTCTGCTCCCGGAGAGGTCTCTCATGGCGGTTCCGGTCGAAATTGATGCACTCAGTTCTCTATCGACTCTGGTATGTGCGCTCCCTTTTCTCTCTCACTGACTTGCACTTTGCTTTCTTCCAATAGTCGCTGTTTGAAGTGACTTTGCGTTAATTGAGAATATGAACCCAAACTCTTGCTGCCAAGTGAGGCCTTGGAGTAGTTCCTGTTACAAAGATTCCATCTTTGCTAAAATTTTACTTTCAAATTTGAAGCTGAGCAAAGATTTATGGTTTGAGTCTATGAACAGGAATATTGGATCCTACTCAACTGCCGCTTTTTGAATTGGGAAATTTAATTGGCGCAGTAGCTTGATGCTGCAGCCATTCTTTTATTGGGGCGGGGTTTGATGTTGAATAATACGCTTTTGCTTTGAAAAGAGAGAGAAGGGAAAATTGTCTTGAACCCCCATGTAAAAATAGTTTTATTACATATTTAATTTTTTATGTTATGATTTAGTCTTCGGGCGATATCTGGAGCATCCGGACTCCGATTCAGGCGATTTTGGATCCGTTGCGATCGTGGGGAAGAGAGCTACAGGCCTATCGCCAGTTTGTGAGTGTTTTTATTTTATAAATTACTTTTTATCATGTTTAGTGCAATGAATTGGTAGATCTTGCTTATGGCTAAATACTGATACCTATTAATTCTTAACTGGTAATAATTGGACATGCACGGTAATAGGAATAACCTAGTACATGGTTTGGTATTTCCTGATTTAGAAGAAAGATAAGGAGACACTTAGATTACCAATAAATACTGGCAGAGACAACCTAGACACAGTCATCATACCGTACTGTAGTTCACTATACAGGATAGTAGACACTGACCACAGTTATTACCTGTGCATGTTATCCAGATACTATGACACGGCACACCTGTTATTTCGTAGGCATGGCCCACCGATACGTAGCGGCACCACTTCACGAAATACCATTATGTAATGTATTGTTATCCTCGTTACTTGGATTCTCGGCATATCACTGCACAGACTACTGCATTTCATATTAGCATGATCATCATACACATTCATGTCATGCTTACATATTACAGTTACACATGCCTGTGTTGTTTCTATCTTCTTGTCATATGGATCAACATGCTTATTACATGTATTATTGTTCCATGTTCTCGTATTCATGATATATGATAGTCCCTGTTACTGATATGGATATTCCCGATACTGGACAAGAGAAACTGTTGATATGCGATATGTGGGGATCCCACATCTATTGTTCCCGTTTCCCGGTATATTGTTAATGTTATCTTGATCATGTTATATTGTTCCTGATTCCCGTGATATTGTTCTATGCTATCAACAGAACTCAGGTCCAGTTATCATGTTACCCGTATCATGTATTTGTTCTTGTGACATTGTATACTTGACTTATCAGATAATAATGATAACTTGGGTATGGGGGAGACTTGACGGTTGATTAGATCATATCGGGTGGATGTCTGGATCCATTGTTTGTCCCACTGCAGGGGACGGGGTAGTGCTGGCTACCGTCTGTATTGAGTTCTTGTTACATGTTACAGCTCTAGCGGGCTGGCCCTGGTTTCAGCAGCCAGGGGTCTGTTTAAGGCCGTTGTCCCGGGTATGCACGGGATACACCCACCCGATAAGAACTCCTCGACCATGAGTTTCCATCTAACATAATCAAACAGTATGCACAATAGTGACGTCGGGAACGCTTGTTATTTGGTTACTCTCTCGTTTGGCTAATGGTACCCGTAGGCCATGTCCGGATGGGTTCGACTGGAGTGCGGGCTCCAGTATGAACCGCCAGTGGTATGAGACGCTGGAAGAGAGTAATTAAAATACCAGGTGATACTGATCGCTACTATTGTATAAATGACATGACTTTGACATGACCTGCCTGCTACATGTTTAGTTGTACTTGTTACTGTTCCTGATCATTTATCTGCTATCATGTGACATGTATACATTGCTATTGTTCCTGTTTCCTGTTACACTTTCTTTAGTGCCCTACTACTCATGCACATGTATACTTTGTGACATTACCTGGTATATGTTACACTGTATGTAGTGGCATACCATGCATGTTCTGCATTGCATATATTTTATTGTTGCAGACATATGCTCATCTGCATGTTCACCTCTATCACGTCACCACTATCATGTTCCTGTCTATTACGTCACCACTAGACAACATTAGTTATTACATAAACTGGTCACGACTATAGATATGACCTGATGATAACCGGCTAGGTAGTGATGGTATTAAAAGTTGACCTGTTTATATCTTTGCACTGCTTCCATGTTTAACTCTTCTACTGTTTATATATATCCTTATTATATAGTATCACTATTACAACAGCATGTATTATCTATTATTATTGTGCATTGCCTCCTTCAGTTTTACCACTCACTAGGTCGCTTTCTGACGACCCTGGGTTTGCATGCTCAGATTTGGAGATCCGCGTACCGTAGCTTCAAAGAGTACCTTGGAGTCACATCGGAGCTTCCGCATCGGGACTATTCCTAGGTATCTTGGTATTTTATTTTCGTTATCTTATTTGTCTCCATTTTTCATATCTGTTATGATCGCTGACCTCTTTCTGCAGGTATTCTTGTACTTTTTTCATGCTGGACCTTGTCTATATGGAGGCTATGTCCTGTACTGAGGCTTAACGTACGCGTGAGTGTGTTTTCACCTCACGTATGTACGTCGCCATAACGTCTCCGTATCCTTGGGATCGGGGCGTTACATAGTGGTATCAGAGCCTGGGTTCACACCTGGTGTGGGTAACCACCTGGGTCAATACTCGGGCTCTTGCCAACAGTACAGTCAGGTTCAGATTAACTGATCTGTATCTGAATTTGGGGATTCCAGCAACGAGTACAAGAATACCATGACCTTGACAATTCATTCCTTGACTCGTTTGCATTTCTTCCTTCCTTCCAGTTGACATCCGATTTCCTTCTTATTTTCCTTGCATCTTCTTGCTTCCAAGCCATTAGTATTCGTTCACTACCTTACTTCTCCATCCCGAGTTCCTTATAGATATCAGAGTGCGCAGCGGAAGTGTCGTGGACCCGTAACCTTTAGGTCTTGGGGTTGAAAATATTGTTCTCACACCTGATTGAAATTGCGAGGACGCAATTTTTTGTAAGGTGGGGAGAAATGTAACCCCCTGCTTCCCGGTGTACGTATCACCGTATCGGGACGCGATACGACGTACAAAAAATGATTTGACCTCCGTGGTAGTCCGATTGAGTTGATTTCGGTTTTAAAAATTATTTTCTAATATTTTAGATTTTTCAGGATTTTCTGGAATTTTTCTGGATTATTTTGGAAAATCTCCGTAGTCGGTGTCGACCGATACCGATTACCGGCCTTCCGATTTTTATCTCACAAACGGAGTAGAATTTTTAGAATCCGCTTTCACCATGTGTCTTAGAATCGTGTTATCTACGTTTGGGTATTTTTGGGGATTTTTCAGAATTTATCGAAAATCCGGTCAAAACTAGTGTCAACCGAATCGGCGAAACACTCCGTGATTTTTAATTTGCAAACCGGATTGATTTTCGATAAACCGTCTTCATATTAAGTCTCAGGATAATATTCTTTAATTTCTGTAATTTTTAGGCAACATTCGGAGCTAATCAATTTTGAACCCAATTAAAATATTAATTAAATATTATAAACACCTTTTTCTCTTTTCCTTTTACCTTCCTATTCTCCACTTCTCTGGAGAGTTCCCCCAACCGACTTAGCCTCTCTCTCTCTCCTCTTAAAACTCCCTTAGTAAACAACTCTGCTCCCGGAGAGGTCTCTCATGGCGGTTCCGGTCGAAATTGATGCACTCAGTTCTCTATCGACTCTGGTATGTGCGCTCCCTTTTCTCTCTCACTGACTTGCACTTTGCTTTCTTCCAATAGTCGCTGTTTGAAGTGACTTTGCGTTAATTGAGAATATGAACCCAAACTCTTGCTGCCAAGTGAGGCCTTGGAGTAGTTCCTGTTACAAAGATTCCATCTTTGCTAAAATTTTACTTTCAAATTTGAAGCTGAGCAAAGATTTATGGTTTGAGTCTATGAACAGGAATATTGGATCCTACTCAACTGCCGCTTTTTGAATTGGGAAATTTAATTGGCGCAGTAGCTTGATGCTGCAGCCATTCTTTTATTGGGGCGGGGTTTGATGTTGAATAATACGCTTTTGCTTTGAAAAGAGAGAGAAGGGAAAATTGTCTTGAACCCCCATGTAAAAATAGTTTTATTACATATTTAATTTTTTATGTTATGATTTAGTCTTCGGGCGATATCTGGAGCATCCGGACTCCGATTCAGGCGATTTTGGATCCGTTGCGATCGTGGGGAAGAGAGCTACAGGCCTATCGCCAGTTTGTGAGTGTTTTATTTTATAAATTACTTTTTATCATGTTTAGTGCAATGAATTGGTAGATCTTGCTTATGGCTAAATACTGATACCTATTAATTCTTAACTGGTAATAATTGGACATGCACGGTAATAGGAATAACCTAGTACATGGTTTGGTATTTCCTGATTTAGAAGAAAGATAAGGAGACACTTAGATTACCAATAAATACTGGCAGAGACAACCTAGACACAGTCATCATACCGTACTGTAGTTCACTATACAGGATAGTAGACACTGACCACAGTTATTACCTGTGCATGTTATCCAGATACTATGACACGGCACACCTGTTATTTCGTAGGCATGGCCCACCGATACGTAGCGGCACCACTTCACGAAATACCATTATGTAATGTATTGTTATCCTCGTTACTTGGATTCTCGGCATATCACTGCACAGACTACTGCATTTCATATTAGCATGATCATCATACACATTCATGTCATGCTTACATATTACAGTTACACATGCCTGTGTTGTTTCTATCTTCTTGTCATATGGATCAACATGCTTATTACATGTATTATTGTTCCATGTTCTCGTATTCATGATATATGATAGTCCCTGTTACTGATATGGATATTCCCGATACTGGACAAGAGAAACTGTTGATATGCGATATGTGGGGATCCCACATCTATTGTTCCCGTTTCCCGGTATATTGTTAATGTTATCTTGATCATGTTATATTGTTCCTGATTCCCGTGATATTGTTCTATGCTATCAACAGAACTCAGGTCCAGTTATCATGTTACCCGTATCATGTATTTGTTCTTGTGACATTGTATACTTGACTTATCAGATAATAATGATAACTTGGGTATGGGGGAGACTTGACGGTTGATTAGATCATATCGGGTGGATGTCTGGATCCATTGTTTGTCCCACTGCAGGGGACGGGGTAGTGCTGGCTACCGTCTGTATTGAGTTCTTGTTACATGTTACAGCTCTAGCGGGCTGGCCCTGGTTTCAGCAGCCAGGGGTCTGTTTAAGGCCGTTGTCCCGGGTATGCACGGGATACACCCACCCGATAAGAACTCCTCGACCATGAGTTTCCATCTAACATAATCAAACAGTATGCACAATAGTGACGTCGGGAACGCTTGTTATTTGGTTACTCTCTCGTTTGGCTAATGGTACCCGTAGGCCATGTCCGGATGGGTTCGACTGGAGTGCGGGCTCCAGTATGAACCGCCAGTGGTATGAGACGCTGGAAGAGAGTAATTAAAATACCAGGTGATACTGATCGCTACTATTGTATAAATGACATGACTTTGACATGACCTGCCTGCTACATGTTTCGTTGTACTTGTTACTGTTCCTGATCATTTATCTGCTATCATGTGACATGTATACATTGCTATTGTTCCTGTTTCCTGTTACACTTTCTTTAGTGCCCTACTACTCATGCACATGTATACTTTGTGACATTACCTGGTATATGTTACACTGTATGTAGTGGCATACCATGCATGTTCTGCATTGCATATATTTTATTGTTGCAGACATATGCTCATCTGCATGTTCACCTCTATCACGTCACCACTATCATGTTCCTGTCTATTACGTCACCACTAGACAACATTAGTTATTACATAAACTGGTCACGACTATAGATATGACCTGATGATAACCGGCTAGGTAGTGATGGTATTAAAAGTTGACCTGTTTATATCTTTGCACTGCTTCCATGTTTAACTCTTCTACTGTTTATATATATCCTTATTATATAGTATCACTATTACAACAGCATGTATTATCTATTATTATTGTGCATTGCCTCCTTCAGTTTTACCACTCACTAGGTCGCTTTCTGACGACCCTGGGTTTGCATGCTCAGATTTGGAGATCCGCGTACCGTAGCTTCAAAGAGTACCTTGGAGTCACATCGGAGCTTCCGCATCGGGACTATTCCTAGGTATCTTGGTATTTTATTTTCGTTATCTTATTTGTCTCCATTTTTCATATCTGTTATGATCGCTGACCTCTTTCTGCAGGTATTCTTGTACTTTTTTCATGCTGGACCTTGTCTATATGGAGGCTATGTCCTGTACTGAGGCTTAACGTACGCGTGAGTGTGTTTTCACCTCACGTATGTACGTCGCCATAACGTCTCCGTATCCTTGGGATCGGGGCGGTACAAACGGCATCCCGCGGAGAGCCCGAAAATGGTTCGGAGTAAGGATTTTCGCCGCTCACACAAATATACACCACAAGCACAACCAAATACCCATGTAATAAATTAATCAACACACTTTATATAAAATGCCAATAGAATCATCATTAACATCATCATAATTAAAACATAAAATGTATACCTCAATCAATTATGTGAAGAGCAAGGAGGGGGCTCACGGCTCCTTCTCAAACTTGTTCATCCAGCTTAGGATAAAGCCTACTGGTAAGCACTTCCATTTAATAATTTAAATCTTGTACACAGCAATTAAAAGAAACAAACATGTAATTTATATTGCTCAAGAATAAAAATGAAATTGCGAAAATAACACTACTGATTCAAAGAGAAGCATAAAATGGCATCCTCACCAGGCTCAAGTGAGAAGCATCTGCACAAGAAACTAGAGCATCTGCCTAGTTTTATATTGGTGCATATAAACCATTCATACTTATATAATTAAAATGCACATGATTAAGAATCATAAAACAAAAGAAACAAAGGGAAGGACCTGGGATGTGCGGCAACCAATCAAGGAGGTGTCTCGGCTGGACTTCGTGCTGCTCTGGTGTGCCTGGGCGCGACCAATGGCATGCCACGGGGAGGTCGGCCAGAAGAAGCAAGGGGAGAGGGGCTCCTGCTGTTGTGCGGCAGGGAGCAGCGGCCATGGCCTGCTACTGGGGCGCGCCAAGAGGAGGGGGAAGCAGCTGGATGCGGGTGGCCTGGATCTGGAGGCGGCGGTTTTGGGAGGAGATGGGATTAGTTATAATCTTAGGGTTTAGGTTTAGGAAAAGATAATTTATATAGGATGGGTTTGCGGGTAGCGGGTTTTGGGTCTATTGTATAAAGGGTTGATGGGTTTGGGTATGGAAAGATTAGGTAATGGGTTTGGGTAGTGGGTCTATGGTAGTGGGTATGGATGGGTAGGAACAAGAATACAAGGGAAAGGAAATAATGCTATTACTAAAAATATAAACATTCAAGTCATAATAATAGTAGTAGTCATAATAGTAATAAATACAAAATAGTACTAATAATAAATTCAATAACTCTTACTAAAAATAATAAATAATAACAATAACCTTTATTAGTAATGGTAATTATTACCAAGTAATAATAATAATCCTAATTAATAATAATAATGACAACAATAATGGCAGCACTAAATTAAAATAAATAATTATCAAAAGTATTAATAATAGAATTAATCACTATCACAACCAATATAGTACAACTATTAGACTAGATAAATAAAATAATACTAACACTAATAATAATTAATAATCACCGACAATAAAAATAAGGATAACACTAATAGTAATTACAATAAATAATAATCATAATAGAATAATAATAATAATAATGGTAAGTATAAAACTAATAGAAATAAGTAACTAAAAATGTCGATAATTAAAAATGGTAATAATATTAAAAGCTAAAATACCGTTCATTATCTTAAAAATAATTTTCATATTTAATAATAGTAATAATCACAAGAAAGAAAATAATAAATTAAGTTGATTAAAAAAATAATTTGTAAATTTAAAATAAATACTTTAGGAAAATAAAAATACAGTATTTTCAACTAGGGATCTTACATTAAGTATCTGAAACTAAACACCACAAGATTATTAGTAAACTATAACTACATGAGTTAATCATCATCAAAACTAGAGTGGAAGGCCTCTGGGCCAACAATCTCCCCCTTTTTGATGATGACAAAACTCATGGAGTTATATATGCATGGATTAAAGTTAAGCTTCAAAGAAGCTCCCCCTTAACTCATGCATAACAATAAACTATAAGACAGGCAATAAATGCTAAACATGAATATGCATCAATATGCATAAAATAATGAAATGAACATGCTCTTGATACCAAACATGAAATAAATATGCTCTTGATACCAAACTTTTAAAATAAACTTGATACCAAACTTTTAAAATAAATTCCTTTTCCTTTTTAAAATAAACATGTTCTTTAAATTGCTCTTGATACCAATAAAAATTTTAACGTGAAAACTTAAGCAACATGAAAGCTCTTGATACCAATCAAATAAAAAAATTCAATCAATAAAAATTCTTGATACCAATTGGAAGATAATCAATAAAATCTTTTGATACCAACAATAAAAAATATCAATATGAAACAACTTTGATATAAACTTACAAATAAACAATAAACATGCATATAAACTCATAAACTCAAATACTTCTCCCCCTTTTTGTCAATCATCAACAAAGGGGTCAAAGACACAATAAAACAATGTTCTCCCCCTTTTTGTTTTAAACAAAAATATCAATACGGGGTGAAATCAAAACAAAACATTATGATACCAATTGAAAAAAAAATATATCAATTTAGTGCATCATGATATCAATTGAAAATAAATAAAATATACCAATTGAAGGTACATAAAACAAATGTTTTAATATGAATTTAAATACCAATTGATACCAATTGTAAGTAAATATCAATTTAAGTACCAATTGTAAGTAAATAAATCATTTTGAACATAAAGTGTGGGAGTAAAATAACAAAACCAATTGAAAGGAAAAATATGAATTTTCTCCCCCTTTATGAAATACCAAATAAAATGATGCATAAGCTTGTATAAGATACCAATTGAAACATAATCAATTGAAATATAATAGTTATTTAAGAAATCAAGCTTAGCATAACTAAAATTTGTGCTCAAGGATATAGAGATATAGTAAGCACAAATAAAGCATATATGTATGTATGAAAAATTTAATACCAATCGAAATTGATACTATTTGAAGTGAAAGCATTCATATATAAAAACATATATGAGTATACAAAAAGGAATGTCAATAGTGATACCAATTGAAAAGATCTAATGATACCAATTGAAAACAAAATAAGATCAATATAACTCATATTACTTACCACCCATTTCATGTACATGTTTAAAATAGATTTTCAATTAAGAGCATACAAGGCATGGTCGCCCAACCAACCGCCCTTAAAATGGAAAGGGTTTTCAAAAATAGGTTTGAAAATAGTTTAGCATAATTGAAAACTCTTCCAAAATAAAGAATACGAACTAGTTATGTGAAAAATTTATATATTAGTACGAAATCCTTCAAGCAAGGAATAAAACAAGAATATATTTCATAAAACATGAAAATCACTAAACCAATGTCACTCAAAATCTATATAGCACATATAATACTCATGAAAACAAAATCATGAGAAAACATCAAATAATATGAGTGTACAAGTTTTGTGAAAGACAAGTCATGAAAATAGGCAATTAGCTCAATAAGAAATTTCTTAAAACAATCAAAACAAGAATTCTTCAAGGTATATGTATGTCATGTACAAACTAAAGTATACATACATATCCAAACATAACGAGTCCACAAAAGTATATGCATGAAGGCAAGTGGCTCAAGGATGTATATGTATAACTAATAGTTTAGACAAAATAGACATATACATGAAGCTAAAAATATGAAAAAAAACATGTACAATATGAGAATACAAGTCAAATGCATGAATCATCAAAACTAGACTATACTAGTACATCTAATGAACACAAATGAGCGTTTAAGCACAAACATATAAAAGTCTATTTGTGGCTCACTAGTTGTACAAGTATATATCCAAGTTTTAATGAAAACTAACATCTAAACATGTAATCAAAACATGAAGCATAGAAATCAAAACAAAAACTCATAAACATACATATGATCATTATCTATATGCACATGCATAGATCTAGGACATACACATTAGTTAAAACAAATGTGAGAACATAAAGATATAAATCCATATTAAACATGGGTGTCTCAGATAACTAAACATGTATATCACTAATCTAAATATCATGGCATATAACATAATAATCGTGAAACATCAAAACATGCTAAAAATCAATGACATGAAAAGCATGTAAACATAAATGAGGAGTAAGAGATCGTTACCGAAACCTAGAAGGCAACTCTCCATGTCTCCAAAACAAGGTGGTCCTCCCACCAAACTCCCCTTGAAAGTGATGCATCCAAATAGTCCTCTTTAAGCTTGGAACGCATCCACCTCAAGGCACCATCACTCTCAAGTCAAGCGAGAGTACACCTACATCAAATAGCATAGGGGTGGTTTTTGGTACCCATACTCTTTTGGGTTCATGAGGGTTAGCTCCTTTCCTAACCCAAACAAATTTAGTAGCTAAATTTTCATCATATATCTTATCATAGCAAAATTTAGTAAGGTGGCCCTTACGTCCACAATGTGTACATGTGTAGACATGAGCATACATCGTGTTATGGGTGTGACCGTGAGGAGCATGTGTATGTCATGTATGGTGTGCATGCATAGATGGAACTTATTTCTTTCGAAACATAGATTCCAAGCGTGTATGGTTAATAGCACATTGGCTCAAAATGGAGCCCAAACAATCCACACTCTTCTTTAATAAACATATATCATTACCAATCTTAGAAGAAGAGGTGCATGCAATAGAAGCTACACTAGCATGACAAACATGTGAATTTATATCATTTTTCAAAGATTTATTTTCATTTAAGCAAACTTCTAAATCTTTTGAAATCAAATCAATTTTGTTTTTCAAAGAAACATTTTTTTTTACAACAAAATCAAGTTTTGAAGACAAGTTTTCATTTTTCTTCAAAATATCATTAAAATCATTTTTATTTTTCAAAATTTTATTCTCTTTTAGGGCAAGTTCAAGTTTAGATTTTAATGAATCCTTTTCATTAGAAATCTCCTCTTTCTCTTGAAAGTAAATCTTTATTTACATTGTTAAGTCCTAAACTTTTCTTTTTCAAAAGATTATATTTTTCAAGAAATTTTTCACAAATAATAGAAAGTTCTTCATTCAAAGCATTTGGATCAACATAGTCATTATATGAAGAACTAGCATCATCACTATCTAATTGAGTTTCCAGTATACCTCAAGGGAGTCATTCCCTTGGACCATGTAGCATTGTTGCTCGGATTCTCCACTAGATTCATCCTCCTTTTGGAGGCAATTGAAGCTTGGAGGAGGTCAACGTGTTCCACACTGCAAAGGCGGAATCACAGTTAGAAATTAAGCACAAATATTCTTTATTATGTGTGCTTCTAAGTGCCCCAAGGGCTTGTGCAATTGGCCTCTATATGCTTGCTATTACCAAGATAGGATTTCTTATAGCGGCAAGGAAAACATGCAAGCCTAGGATTTTTAAGTACATGGACATCCTAAATTTTCACATATCAATGTTGGAGACATCAAACATAGGAGGTGACAAGTAATCCATGAGTGTGTGTAAACAATATAAGTGTGCAAATGCAAATCTAGATTAGCAAAACTAAGATCACACTCCTAGGTGGTTAAACCTAATATCAGGAGCGTAGACTCTGATACCAATTATAAGTACACCTAGAGGGGGGTGAATAGGTGTACGGCTAATCTAAAGGAAAAAATGCGGAAATTAAAACTTAATTTGCAACACACTTAATGTAACCAACGAGTGTAGCCGAATTCCCGGTGAAGGGCTCTGGACTAACTCCTCTTAATTCCTTTGAATAAGAGTTGAGGTGCTATATGAAGCTCTCGTGGTTAAATACAAGTGAGGCACACACAAACAAGCCAAGCATATAATATATGAATGAGCAATATGAAATGATGCAAGGCACAATATAAATGAGAGAGAGAGAGTTAGAGTCAATGGATCAAACGCAAACACCGAGACATGTTTCGAGGTTCGAGACACAGCTCTACGTCCCCGCCTTCACACAGAAGGATTTTCAATCTAAGGATTTCCAATCCACTAACTTGTCCACACAGGACTCCCACACAGGGAACCTCCACTGAGGATTTGGGGCAAATACAATCGGGAGTACACAACTCCTCTCTCAACCGAATACAACCTCTCATAGAGGCAATGCACAACCAACACAAATACCACCTCACACTAGAGGGGTAGGCACTTAGCCAACAAATCAATCACCTCACACTTGAGAAATTCCAACACAAACTCCACCTCTCACTAGAGGGAGCCAACCACCACTCCAAATCAACCTCTACACAAGAGGGATAACACAAAGTTGGAGAGTTTACAACTTGGTGGTTTCCACAACCACAAACTATATCTTTCTCACAAAATAATGATCCTAATAGATAGGATAGATAGATAAGCTCAAGTGTGAGAAAACAAAGTGTTTTTAACAAAAAAAATCACTTGGGAAAATCTCCAAATAGATATAGAATTTTTAGACCAAAAACAAATTCCCAAAAGACTATTTTCTTTGAATTAACAAAACACTTTTAAAACAATGAAGATTGATCTTTAAAAATAAAAACTCTTTTGAAAAACAAGTGTTAAAACACTTAAGAAGATCAGGAATTTTTCTCTCTAAAAACTTGTGGAGAAATCTCTCTCAAATGGGGTATAAATAGGCCCCATAAAAATTTGCCCGTTGGCAGCTGACAAGGTCAGAAATGACCTTCCGGTTGTTTGACCGTTGAGCCTGCCGGTCGACCGCCCGGTCGACCGCGCCAATTCCAGAGAGCACTTGCTCTCTGGCCGGTCGACCGCTCGGTCGACCGTGCCAAGCCTCATGGTTGACCGTCCGGTCGACCGCTCCCACCCGAGAGTGGGGTACTTGCAGTCGGTCGATCGCTCAGTCGACCGGCCCAAGTGGCTGGTCAGCATGCACGTTCTTCCAGAGCCTGGCAGGGCTGAATAAGGGATTTGAAAACTGGGTTTTTATTTACGAAATAAATCCCATAAAATTTTTAAAAATCCACAAAAATAGTTTCAGTATAATACTTTGATATACAAACATGTTTGAGTAGAATCAAACCATGTTACAAACATTTTAAACTATTTTTGTATCTTAGAAATTTTGTCGAAAATCAAAACTCGTATTTTTCAAAACTTGGATTTGATATGGAAAATCTTTTTGTCCAAAACTCATCTAAATACAAAAACATGATATTGAAACAACTTTTAAGCATGTAGTATATGGATATAATCCAATATGTATATAAAGATATATATCAATATTTTTGACAATAAATTCAAAAACAAGTTTTGTTAAAATACAAAACCTAAATACATGAATAGGTTATCAAACTAAGTTTGTATAAATAGTTGAAGCATAGATGTATACAGAACAAATCTAATATACATTAAACCATGTAAACTTGTTGATTCTATCTATTCATGAAAACCAAGATCGGTTAAATCAAAAAACCGAAAACCAAAACATGAAACTTAAACAAGTGTGTGTGTTGTGAACTTGAGCATACCACACTATCTAATCTTTAACAATGGATTTAAAACATAAACTAAACACTGTACAGAAGTCTTCTTGTAGAGCTCCGTCTCCAAGTCAACTCGATCCAAACGTGATCCACCGAGCTTGACTCCAACGAGTGCTAGATATGAACTTTGACGCTCGGGCTCTTGAATCACCATGTGAAAGCTCCAAAACTCCTTTGTTGAAGCTAATCACCTACTAATATCTTGGTTAAGTATCTGAAACTAAACACCACAAGATTATTAGTAAACTATAACTACATAAGTTAATCATCATCAAAACTAGAGTGGAAGGCCTCTGGGCCAACATCTCCCAATGCAAAGAGTATGTCTATGTTGCTGCAATCAGTTCAATAGTGCATTGGCAAAGGCAATTGGCAACTTTACCGGTTTAACAGTGCATTAACAATCAAATCAGAGCTCAAATAAGTTCTACACTGTGTATCTAGATACTTACAATGATCTTCCCTGGAGACTTCAAGTAGTTCAACAGTACACTCACGAAGACCGGAATCCAGACAAGATCAAGCTCAGGACATCCCAAAAATTGCCAGTGCAATCATGAGAGTCCAAATCAACATGAAATCTAAAGTATTCTGAAATCTGTCCCAGTCAACTGTGGAGTTTCAAAAACTTTGGAGGGGTTCTGTAGATTGTCTAAAAATTACTGAAGAATAAGTCTCAGACGCAGGCTTCATGCCAAACGTGAGGGTCGCGTTTCAACCCAAACGCGAACCTCGCATCCTTTGTTAAACATAGAGGTCGCGTTCCAACCTCAGACGCAGACCTCAAGCTGTCCAACGTTTCAACTCAGATGGGACCTCAGCATGTCTAGCGCTTCAACTCAGATACGGACCTCGCGTCCAACTACAAACATGGATCTCAACCAGAGTTGTGTTCCAACCTCAAACGCGGACTTCATCAATAACACGACATGAGGATCGCGGTTTGTGCCAAACGCAATAGTCGTGCTGCTCTTCAATACGCGGATCTCAGGGTCGCGTTTCAATATCAAAATGCAAGCCTGCGTAGCTTCATATTTCAACTTCAATGCAAACCTGTGAGTTCCACGTTCCAACACAGATAGGAACCTGTGAGCTTCGCGTCTCAACATCAGAGCGAGGTCTGCGTCCAGCGTGGACCCCGCATTTCTGCTGTAACTGATAGCCATGAACTTGGTCAGTTACACCCCATTTTCTTTTCACATAATGGGGAATAACTTCTCATTATGCAGAGATTTAAGGGGTTGATTACACCCCTTCCCATTATGGAGAGATTTAAGGGGTTGGTACACCCCAGAATCCTCTATAAATAGCTATGAATAGTTAGGGAAAAGGGGGAGTTCTCGAGGAGGAACCCAAGAAGCCATAGGGTATAGGAGGAGAATTCTCAAAAAAGCATACTTGATGCTTAATACTTGAAGCTGGATAACTATAGAAGGCTGAAACTTGAGCACAAGACTGCTGAAAGAGAATACTCTTTATAAACTTACTGAGTTCAAGTTCTATAATCTCTTTGAGATTTTAACCACTGATTAAGATTTATATTTTATCAGTGTGCTTCCAACGAGAGAAAGAAGATTCGAAGATCAAGCTTCCAGTTCGGCTCGTCAACGGAGAACAAAGATCACTCCCACCGCTACATCAAGTACTCAGCATTAAAGAAAGGAGAGATCCAATCATTCTTCCCTCTTTTGTAATTGGATTACTAATTCGTTATAATTTTCTTTACAATCAAATAAAGATTTTACACTCTTTCAATTTTTCTGAGAAACAAAAGATGATTATAAAGATATTACAACAGATCAAAATCTCCAATTACAAAAGAGAGGAGAATTTGAGTAGATCTCCCCTTTGTTTAGGGTTGGGTTCTTCGTGTAGCGATGGAGAGTAATTCTTTTCTCTGTTGACTAGCCAAACCAGAAACTTGATAGTCGGATCTTCTTGCTCTCGTTGGAAGCATACTGGTAAAGTATAAAACCTTAATCAGTAGCTAAATCTCAAAGAGATTATAGAACTTGAACTCAGCAAGTTTATAAAGAGTATTCTCTTTCAGCAGTCTTGTGCTCAAGCTTCAGCCTTCTGCAGTTATCCAGCTTCAAGTATTAAGCATCAAGTGTGCTTTTTTAGGGATTCTGCTCTGGCCTATGGCTTCTTGGGTTCCTCACTCAGAATAACAAGTGGAGGTTGTCATTCCGGTGCATGTCTATATGAACGAGTCGATCAATCATCACATCTTGATATGAATGTGGATACAATCATAATGTCAATTCTCCAGTAGAGTCGCCATCTTTTGTTTGGTCGAAAAAATAATGTGAAGTAAAATTTCTTTGGGTGGGTGAAAGATTACAACGGAATAATTCTGATTACAAAAAGAGGAAAGAATATCTTGATCTCTTTTTGTTTAGGACTGGGTTCTTGATGTAGCGATGGAGAGTGATTCGATTCTTGTTCACCGTTGACTGGCTGAATGACAAGCTTCTCTTCAGGATGTTCTCAAAAGGAAATCAGAAAGGAGCTCTGTTTTTAACACACTAAGTGTTTAGAGTCCACTGATTTCTCCTTTTCTCTCTGAACATCTGTGGTTGAAGAGCAAGAAGCTTTTACCTAGAGAATTCTCAGCTCTCAATTAAGGCCTCCCTCCTTCATAGCTCTTGAGGCTATTTATAGCGGTCATAAGGGTATAATTGTCCCCTAAAATCTCTTCAAAATGAGGATTAACTCCCACATTATGTGGGGAGTTACTTGACCCAATAATGGGTTTAGTTACAACAGAAACGCGAGCCTTGTATCGGACGCGAACCTCGCATTATTGTGTAGACGCGGCACCCAAAGTCCGCGTCTCAGTCAGACCCTCGTGAGATGCGAGACGTAGAGTTGCTCAGACTCATGGAGCACTAGACGCGAGACACAGAGTTGCTCAGACCCGCATAAGACGGGAGACGTGGAGTTGCTCAGACCCGCGTTTTGAAGTCTGTGTTAGCCCATAGACACGAGGTTCGCATTTTAGTTGAAACGTGACCTTCGCGTTGGAGTGAGGCCCACATCTTGAGGACTTGTCTCTTAATGATTTTTAGATAGCCTACAGTCATCTTGTGCAAGTTTGATGTTTGTTCTCTTTTGAGAATTGTTATGGAGCCTTTAGTAACTTTAATACCTCCACCTGCTTCTGAAAACTTATACCCTCGAGCTTCCAAAGCTTCCAACGAGAAAAGATTCTTCTTTAAGTTTGGAACGTGACGTACGTTCGTGAGAGTTCAAACATGTCCATCAAACATCCTCATACGGATGTTGCTGATGCCAACTGTTTTGCGATAGTGTCATTACTCATCAGGACAGAGCCTCCATCATAACGCTTGTAAGTACTGAATCACTCTCTTTTTGGGCACACGTGGTATGTGCACCACAAATTAAGTAATCAAGCATCTGAGTACTTACCTTTACCTGACTCAGCTATCAAGACATCTCATGGATCCTCATCTGCTTGTTAGATAACCCCGGCTTGATCTGACTTTTCACTGATACTAGCCCTATCAGAATCCTTGCCACCCTTCTTCTTCAGTATCTCCTTGTATTTCATACAATTCTTCTTGATGTGCTCTCATTTCTTGCAAAAATAGCAAGCAAAACTGCTAAAAGTCTGGATTCATTTTGGGTCTCCTACTCTTTGATCTCTCCCTCTGGCCCTTGACAACCAGTTTTGGGACCTCCTCTGTAGAATCTTTCTTCTTCATCAACTTGTTCTAAAGATTTGCCTAACATCTTCTAACTCTAAGGTTTGTTACCATACATGATGGTGTTCGTCAAGTGGTTATAACTTGATGGAAGAGAAGAGAGTAACAAAAGAGTTTTATTTTTTTCTTCTAGCTTAACATCTAGAACTAACAAGTCGCTTAAAATCCTATTATAAGCAGTAAGATGTTGTAAAATAAGTGTACCTTCCTTCATCCGAAGGCTGCATAACTACTTCTTCTTGAAGAACTTGTTCGACAAAGTCTTCTCATGTAAAGGCTCTACAGCTTACACCAAAGAGCAGCAGTGGTTTCCTCATTCATGACGTTGTAAAGGACCTCTTCTGATAGGTATAGTATGAATGTCGCCTTTGCGCGAAAGTCGATGTCGTTCCATTCATCATCATCCATCTTCAATGGATTCTTCTCAGTGCCAAGTAGGATCTTATGTGTGCCCTCCTTCATGAGCAATGACGTTACTCGTGTTGGCCCAAAGGCCTATCACCCTAGTTTTGATGATGATCAACTCATGAAGTTATGTTTACATATGATCTTGTGTTTAATTAGTGACAGATTCATTATCAAGATCTTAGCAGGTGTATAGCTCAACAAAGGATAAAATGTCAAGATTTGGAGCTAGCACTGTGTGATCCAAGGAGCTTTTGGATCAAGCTTGGACCAAGTCAAGAAGATGAGAAGGCTTCAAGTGAAGACTTCAAGAAGATGAAGACTTGTGTCTAGGTATAAGATTTTGTTTTTGTTTTAGATAAATGTAAAGGATAGAGTAGTTGGTGGATTGCTCAAGTATACCATGCACACACACTCTTGATAGAATTGTTTTCATAAAAGATTTTTTGGTTTAGAAAAGATTTTTCATTTTGAAAAAATACAAGTTTGGTTTTTGGTGTTTCTCATATACTTATCTTTTAACCAAAACCAAGTTTAGAGCTTTATGACAAAAACATAGATATTTCATTATGATTGTGTAGTGGATCATATCCATACACACTATGCTTTAAAAGTATATCTTGTTTTTGTATTTGATGAAGATTTGGAAAAATATGTTTTGGAAAAATATTGTTTTGGAAAAACAGTTTTTATCATGAGGCAAATATTTCCAAGTTACAAAAATAGTCCAATCTTTTATAACATGCCTTGATTTTGTGCAAGCATGTTTGTATATCAAAGTATATTGGTTAAACTATTTTTGTAGATTTTTATGTATTTTATGGGATTTTATTTGAGCCAAAAAGACTAACTTTTTAATCCCAGAAAACTGTTTCAGGCTTCGGATAAGTCGACTAGTAGCCTTTATAAGTCGACTAATCCTGGAGTCGGCCGACCGGACCGGTCGACCGACGTGCACAGATGTGCACGCCTTTGTGCACTGGAGGACGGCCGACCGTGCCGGTCGACCGCTCCAGAGAGCAGAGCTCTCTGGAAAGTTCGGCCGACCGTACGGGTCGACCGACAGAGAGTTCGACTCTCTGCTCCAGTTGCTCGGTCGACCCGGGCGGTCGACCGTGGCTCCAACGGTCAGATTTTTGACCATTGGCGGTCGACCGCACGGGTCGACCGGCAGTTCTGACAAAGCCCCAACGGCTAGTTTTTGACAGCCTATATATTTGGGGTTTGTGGACTGTTTTCAACAAGATTTGGTGAAGTTTTTAGAGCCAGTTTTTCCCACTCTTTTCAGAAGTTTTTCTCCACAAAATAGAGAGCAAATATTTCCTATCTAAAGGGAAGATTTTAACAAGAGTGTTTAAAGTGATTTCTTGAGTTTTTCACCATAGTTCTTTCCTTGCCTTCTCACAATCACTTGAGCTATCCATTGCCTCATCTATCCATAGGATTGTGTTGTGAGAGTTTGTAATTGGTGATCAAAGTGTTGTAGATCACCAAAGATTTCATCTTTGTACTTTGAGGAGACGGGCAAGTGTGCTCGTGGTTGTTTAGGGTTCGGGTGCGAACTCTTCTTGTTTGAGGTGCGGCCTCGGCGAGCCGGTGGGCTTGCGTGTGTACGGGACTAGGGAGTCCGAGGGCTTGTAGGTGTTGCGGCACCGAGGAGAGATCCATTGGGATCTTGCATAGTGGAAATCCTTCGTGTGTCGAAGGCGGGGATGTAGAGCAAGTGTGCTCGAACCTCGAAACATACCCTTGTGTTTGTGATTGCCTTTTCTCTCTCTCTCTCTCCCTTACTTGTTTATATCTTGCATTCAATTATTATCTTTCCATTCATATGCATGATATATTCCTTGTGCTCATATTGATATATTGCTTGGGATTGTTTGCTAACACTTGTATTCAACCAAGAGAGCCAACGCGGCACCTCAACCCATTCAAGGGGAATCTAGAGGAGTTTGTCCAGAGCCCTTCACGGGGAATTCGGCAACACTCTTGTGTTATTGTAACGCCCCGATCCCGCAGGTACGGGGACGTTATGGCGACGTACATACGCAGGGCGGAAAACCCTCACGTACGTACGCTAAGCCTCAGTACAATAAATAACCTCCATATAGACATGGGTCCCAGCATGAAATAAGTACAAGAATACCTGCAGAAAGAGGTCAGCGATCACAACAGATATGAAAAAAATGGAGATAAATAAGATAACGGAAATAAAGCACCAAGATACCTAGGAATAGTCCCGATGAGGAAGCTCCGATGTGACTCCAAGGTACTCTCGGATACTACGGTACGCGGATCTCCAAATCTGGGCACGCAAACCCAGGGTCGTCAGAAAGCGACCTAATGAGTGGTAAAATGAAGGAGGCAGTAATATATACATAGTAATACAAACATGATACTACTATAGATACGTGATGGGGTATACCATATAATAAACAGTAGGAATATATCAACATATAAGCAATAGGAACATGTAAACATGTTATCTTTTGGTACCATCACTACCTAGCCGGTAATCATCGGGTCATGACTCTAATCATATCTAGTGTATATAATACATAATGTTATCTAGCGGTGACATAATAGTAGTGAACATGGTAGTGATGTAAATGAACATGTAGGTAGGCATATGCAATATGAACATGCTACTGTGTTGTGTCTAGGCAGCATATAGGCAATTCAAAACAGAATATATGTGATGAGTAGTATGCCACCATAGGAAGTGTAACAAGTATCAGGTAGTGTAGCAAAGTTTACAGGTAACATGATAGTGGATACAATAACATGAACAGGAACCGTAACAAGTAAGCAAGATCACAGTGAACATGATAACAGACAAAATAACAGGAACAGTAGCAAACTAGTATCCATGTATCAGGTAAGTCATGTGATTGATACAATAGTAGAAATCAGTACCACCTGATATTTTAATTACTCTCTTCCAGTGTCCCATACCACTGACAGTTCATACTGGAGCCCGCACTCCAGTCGAACTCATCCGGACATGGTCTACGGGTACCATTATCCAAACGAGAGAATAACCAAATAACAAGTGTTCCCGATGTCACTATTGTGTATACTGTTTTCTTATGTTAATTGGAAACCCGTGGTCGAGGAGTTCTTATCGGGTGGGTGTATCCCGTGCATACCCGGGACAACGGCCTTAAACAGATCCCTGGCTGCTGAGACCAGGGCCAGCCCGCTAGAGCTGTAACATGTAACATGAGTAACAGATGGTAGCCAGCACTACCCGGTCCCCTGCAGTGGGACCTCAATATGGATCCAGTACATCCACCCGATAAGATCTAGTCAACCGTCAAGTCTCCCCCATACCCAAGTTATCTTTACGATCTGATATGTGATATGTCAAGTATACAATGTAACAAGAACAATTACAGTACATGGTACGGGTAACATGATTACTGGACCTGAGCTCTGTTGATAGCATAGAACAATATCACGAGAATCAGGAACAATATAACATGAACAAGATATCATGAACAATATACCGGGAAACGGGAACAATAGATGTGGGATTCTAGAGGTGGCCCCCGTGGCTTGGATCCACGTGGCACTTAGTTCCACACATCGCATATCAACAGCAGTCATGTCCAGTAACGGGAATATCCATATCATGTCCGGTATCGGGAATATCCATATCAGTAACGGGAACATGTATCCAGTAATGGGATTAACAATATCAGTAACGGGAAACAAGCATATAACATGTATCTGATAACATGGAATAATAATACAGATAATCGGAATGGGGATCCATATGACAAGAATAAAGAAATCATACATGCAGGAGTAACAGTGATATGCCGAGAATCCATAGTATGATAAGAATAATAATATGAAATGTGGTAGTTATTTATGTGTAGCAATAATCTGTGTAATCTATCATGACTAGTGAACTACTGTAGCCGTGGAAAGATGATACCAGTGCATGAAATAACGGTATCTAGCATGCATGTCTAGTAACAATGTAGTGTCACCGAGTATCGTGGATCAGTATACATGTGACGATAGTTATCTAACTATGAGCGAATACATGAAGTAATAGTATCCAAGTTATCAGTGGCGGTACATGTATAATATCAGTGTCCAAGTTGTCTACGATCTATGTCTTGTTACTATGGTTTTATTATGCCTTAATTACAGTGATTACAATAATTATCATGATTTACCAATAATCATATTTTATTTTTAATTAGGCAATCAACCAAGATATGGAGCATGATAAAATGTAATTTATAAAAAGAAAACACTCACTAACTAGCCGTAGAACTGTAGCTCTCTTCTCCACGATCGCAACGGATCCAGAATCGCCCGAATCGGAGTCCGGATGCTCCAGTTATCGCCCGAACACAAAATCATAATAAACAGGGTTAAATATGTAAATAATAATATTTAAAATGCAAATACTGAAAAGTGACAGGGGGGTTTTCTGTAAAATTACCTTTAACGGGTTTCGGATGCGGGTTTGGTGAGATAGCGGGTCGGGTTTTGGATCTGATAACCCGAATCCATAACTTATATTAATGGGTAAAAGGATTAATAGGTTATGGGTGCTCTACCCTACCCAATAAGGGGTTATTGGGTACCCAATAGGGGTAATTGGGTTTAAGCTTAACCCAAACCCAACTCACCCAAAGAAAGAGAAGCAGCCGCAGCCCTTGCTGCTGCTGCGCAAGCCTGCCGGCCAGTGGCCGGCGGCGGCGGGCTCGCCGGCGGCGATCCCGGCCGCCGGCGACGCGGCCGTCGAACCGGAGAGAGGGAGAGATAGAGCTAGGGAGAGAGAGGAGTTTGGGTTGCAGCAACAGAAGAAGAAGAAGGAAATGAAGAAGAAGAGGGGAGTGGCCCCCTCGCCGGCGGCGCCCTCGCCGGCGGCGCCTGGCCGGCGACCCCTGGCCGGCGGCGTGGTGGCGCCGGCCACCCATGGCCGCGGGCGTGGGTCCCTCCCTGCCCCTGGCCTGAAACAGAGGAGGGAAGAGAGAAAATTGAGAGAGAGGGAGAGGGATTGGGAGAGTTAGAGAGAGAGAGAGAGAGTGAGGAGAGAGAGGGAGAGAGATGTGTATATGAGAGGGAGAGAGAGAGAGAGAGATTTTAAATTATGGGGAGAGAGAAGAGGCGGTGGTGATTGTCGGTGAAATGAAGAGGCGGTGGAGATAGAAGCTTGGAGAAGAAGGAATTGAAAAGAATTGAAATGAAAATAATTTAATATTATTTTAATAGGGTCGAAAATTGATCAGCTCCGAACGGTGCCCAAAAATTACAGAAAATAGAGAATATTATACTGAGACGTAAGATGAAGACAGTTTGTCGAAACTCAATCCGGTTTGCCAATTAAAAATCCCGGAGTGTCTCGCCGATACGTGCGACACCGGTTTGGCCGGATTTTCGATAAATTCAGAAAATCCCCAAAAATACCCTAACGTAGAGAATCCAATTCTAAGGCACATGGTGAAAGCGGATTCTTAAAATTTAACTTCGTTTGTGAGATAAAAATCGTAAAGCAGATTATCGGTATCGGTCGACACCGACTACGGAGATTTTCCAAATTAATCCAGAAAAATTCCAAAAATTCCTGAAAAATCTCAAATATTAGAAAATGATTTTTGAAACTGAAATCAACTCAAACGGACTACCACAAAGGTCAAATCAATTTTATACATCGTATCGCGTACCGATACGGTGATACGTACAACGGGGATCAGGGTGTTACAGTTATACGTGGTGTTTAGTGTAAAAGATTTAATTAGGTCATAATTGTTTTTAGCTTCCGCATTATTTGCATCATTAGGCATTAAGTGACCATTAAATTAGCCATCACCTATTCACCCCCCCTCTAGGTGAAACCTTCAATTTGTATCAGAGCTTGGTACTCTGATTTGGTCTAACAACCTAGAGTAAAAGATCCTCATTTTTAGGCTAATCACAATATTTTGTACACACACCATGGACTTCATGTCACCACCCATATTTGATATTCTTAACATCCATATATGGAAGGTGAAGATGTCCTTGTACCTCAAAGCCCTAGGTTATCATGTTTATCTTGCCACTACTAATACTGCATATTGTTTAGATGGTAAGAATTTTGAGGCTAATGCAAAAGCCCTAAGTGCTTTAAGATCTAGCCTAGATGATGTTTATTTATCTAGAGTTTCTAACTTTGATTCGACTTTTGTAGTTTGGAATACCCTCATCTCCCTCGGTGAAAAAAATCAATACTATGCGGGGAGCGATTCGGACGTTGGAAGCAACACCTCCAACTTGTGCTATATGGTCCAAGGGGATAACCCCCTTGAGGTAACTTCCGAATCCGAGGATGAGGATAATAATATGTCATATGAAGAGCTTTCTACATTTTGTCAATTATTGCTTGAAAAATATGACATGATTAAGAAAGATAATAAAAATTTGAAAAAGAAACTTGATTGCATGCATATAGAACAAGATTCATTTAAATCTAACATTGCATGCTTAGAAAAAGAAAATGAAGTTTTGAAAAATGAAAATGTTTCCCTTATGTCTAAATTAAATGATCTTTGTGAAGGGAATACGATTTTGAAAGATAAAATTATTTTGGTGGAAACTCAAAAGGAAATTGTTTTTCAAGAAAACAACTCTTTGAAAAAGAAAATTTTTGAAAAAGAAAAGGAAAAAGAAAAAGTTTTTAAAAAGAAGAAAAATGGTTCTTCATCTCATCATGCTTTCATGCCACCACTAATGAGATTAAAGATTTGAAAAATAAAATGGATGGTTTGAGTTCAACTTTGAACTCTTGTGCTTTTAATCATTCTAGGTTGGAGTCAATGTTTTCAAAGAAACAAACTCTACATGTTCATGCACATTCACATCATGCATATGCTTATGTTGCACGTCATGACCACACACATACACATAAGCATCCTAAGGTGTACAAATGTACACATTGTGGCCGCAAAGGCCATTTACCAAAATTTTGTTATGACAAGTTGCATTATTTTAATTTTGCTAAAAATAAAAATGTTTGGGTTCCTTATAAGACTAACCCCCAAGGACCCAAGAAAATATGGGTACCAAAACCCCCACCATTTGCTTTTGATGTTGGTGAGGGCTCTCACAAAACGTGAGAGGATCGGTGCCTTGATGGTGGGTGCAATTGAACTAAAAGGACACATATTTGGAGCACCGCTATCAAAGAGGTTTGGTGGGACAACCATCATGTTTGGAGCTTTGGAGTTGGTAACAATCTCTAAACTCCCATTTTATTTATGTACATGCTAGTTCATTTATAATATTTTGAGCATGTTCATGTTTTATGATTTATTGTGCTTCATGTGCTATGAACTAGTTTAAATGTAGATTTTATCAAAGCTTACATGTATACATGTACAAATAGTGAGTTACATTTGATTTATATATGTTTGCACTTCATGCTCATTTGTACCCACTTTATGCACATGTATAGGCTAGTTTTGATGATTCTTTCATTTATACATGTTTTGCCAATTTTCATGTTTTTACTTCATGTATATGTATTTTAACTCAAATCTAATAAATATACATGTATACCCGTGAGTCTCTTGCCTTCATGCAAATACATTTGATAGACTCTTTTATGTTTGGGATATGTATGTATATTGTTAGGATTGGATAAATCATAATATACCATGAAGGCTAATGTTTTTAAGAAAAATAAATTTTCATGTTTTATAAAATGTTATTCATGATTTAAGCTTCAATGTCTATTTTCATGAAAATGCTACTTACATGATTTTTAAACACTCATCTTTTATTTTTCAAGATAATTTTGAGCTTTATGGACTATGAGTGCTTGAACTTTTATGTACTTAGCATGATTCATGAAATACATATGCTTTGATTTCATGTTTTTGAAGGATCTTTAACTAGTTTTTCAAAAATTATTTTAACTAGTTAATTGTTCTTCATTTGGTAGAGTTTTTCAAACAAAGCTTATTTTTCAAATCTATTTTTGAAAACCCCTACCATCTATGGGAGGATGGATGGGCGATTATGCCTTGTATGCTTCATTGAAAATCTTCTATCTTGAGCATATGTAGGGTGGTAGGTTATGAGATATACGCTTGATCTTATTGTTATGTCAATTGGTATCATTGGACTCTTTCAATTGGTATCAATATGAACTTATTTTGGTATATACTCATAATTTGTTTTCTTATATATGTATGTATCAATTTCACTTGGTATACTCATTTCTCATACATATATATGATTTTCATGTGCTTAACTTTCAATTGGTTCACACTTTTAAAAGCACAATGTTTATGATGAAAAATAAATTTTTTTTTACTATTGGTATCAAAATGCTTCAACTTCATATTTGTTAAATTTCAATTGGTATCAATATGTTTTACAATAATGACTATTTTCAATTTGGTATCTTAAAAATTTGTTTGTTTTACAAGAGCTCTGATACCTTTAAAAATTTTGTTTAAGAAAAATTAAAAAAAAAATGTTTTGATATGTATTTCCTATATGCAAGGAGAGCTTAACATCTCTTCTACATATAGATTCATGTTGAGTATATTATAAATTGAGGAGCTTGACAACTCTTCTTTATATGATATACGTGTGTAGGGGGAGCTTCACATCTCCTCTTATGCATTACATAATATGTGTTATGTGAGTTAGGGCTTGTCATCCCTTCTTCATGTAATGCATATGTGTAGGGAAGCTAACTTAGCGTCTTTCTCTTCATGAATGTATATCGCATATAAACCTTTATTGATTGATTTGTATTAACCCCTTCTTGATCTTTTTGTTTTTGACAAAAAGGGGGAGAAAATTTTGTTTGATTTGATTTTACTTTAAACTCTTTGTTGATGATTGACAAAAAGGGGGAGAAGTATTTGAGTTTATATGCATGTTTTCATTGCTTAAGGGGGAGAAGTATTTGTCTTCCTTGTTATTTATGCGTATATATTTTTGTATTGCAAATAAGAGAAAAAGATTTTGATTTATGCTTGTTGCATGTTTTATCTCCATACTTGCAAACATATTCATGTGCCTCATTGCCATATCTATTATTTATTTAGTATGCATGAGTTAAGGGGGAGCTTCTTTGAAGCTTTACTTTAATCCATGCATATATAACCTCATGAGTTTTGTCATCATCAAAAAGGGGGAGATTGTTGGCCCAAAGGCCTATCACCCTAGTTTTGATGATGATCAACTCATGAAGTTATGTTTACTAATGATCTTGTATTTAATTAGTGACAGATTCATTATCAAGATCTTAGTAGGTGCATAGCTCAACAAAGGATAAAATGTCAAGATTTGGAGCTAGCACGGTGTGATCCAAGGAGCTTTTGGATCAAGCTTGGACCAAGTCAAGAAGATGAGAAGGCTTCAAGTGAAGACTTCAAGAAGATGAAGACTTGTGCCTAGGTATAAGATTTTGTTTTTGTTTTAGATAAAATGTAAAGGATAGAGTAGTTGGTGGATTGCTCAAGTATACCATGCACACACACTCTTGATAGAATTGTTTTCATAAAAGATTTTTTGGTTTAGAAAAGATTTTTCATTTTGGAAAAATACAAGTTTGATTTTTGGTGTTTCTCATATACTTATCTTTTAACCAAAACCAAGTTTAGAGTTTTATGACAAAAACATAGATATTTCATTATGATTGTGTAGTGGATCATATCCATACACACTATGCTTTAAAAGTATATCTTGTTTTTGTATTTGATGAACATTTGGAAAAATATGTTTTGGAAAAATATTGTTTTGAAAAAACAGTTTTTATCATGAGGCAAATATTTTCAAGTTACAAAAATAGTCCAATCTTTTATAACATGCCTTGATTTTGTGCAAGCATGTTTGTATATCAAAGTATATTGGTTAAACTATTTTTGTAGATTTTTATGTATTTTATGGGATTTTATTTGAGCCAAAAAGACTAACTTTTTAATCCCAGAAAACTGTTTCAGGATTCGGATAAGTCGACTAGTAGCCTTTATAAGTCGACTAATCCTGGAGTCGGCCGACCGGACCGGTCGACCGACGTGCACAGATGTGCACGCCTTTGTGCACTGGAGGACGGCCGACCGTGCTGGTCGACCGCTCCAGAGAGCAGAGCTCTCTGGAAAGTTCGGCCGACCGTACGGGTCGACCGACAGAGAGTTCGACTCTCTGCTCCAGTTGCTCGGTCGACCGGGCGGTCGACCGTGGCTCCAACGGTCAGATTTCTGACCGTTGGCGGTCGACCGCACGGGTCGACCGGCAGTTCTGACAAAGCCCCAACGGCTAGTTTTTGACAGCCTATATATTTGGGGGTTTGTGGACTGTTTTCAACAAGATTTGGAGAAGTTTTTAGAGGCAGTTTTTCCTACTCTTTTCAGAAGTTTTTCTCCACAAAATAGAGAGCAAATATTTCCTATCTGAAGGGAAGATTTTAACAAGAGTGTTTAAAGTGATTTCTTGAGTTTTTCACCATAGTTCTTTCCTTGCCTTCTCACAATCACTTGAGCTATCCATTGCCTTATCTATCCATAGGATTGTGTTGTGAGAGTTTGTAATTGGTGATCAAAGTGTTGTAGATCACCAAAGTTTTCATCTTTGTACTTTGAGGAGATGGGCAAGTGTGCTCGTGGTTGTTTAGGGTTCGGGTGCGAACTCTTCTTGTTTGAGGTGCGGCCTCGGCGAGCCGGTGGGCTTGCGTGTGTACGGGACTAGGGAGTCCGAGGGCTTGTAGGTGTTGCGGCACCGAGGAGAGATCCATTGGGATCTTGCATAGTGGAAATCCTTCGTGTGTCGAAGGCGGGGATGTAGAGCAAGTGTGCTCGAACCTCGAAACATACCCTTGTGTTTGCGATTGCCTTTTCTCTCTCTCTCTCTCCCTTACCTGTTTATATCTTGCATTCAATTATTGACTTTTCATTCATATGCATGATATATTCCTTGTGCTCATATTGATATATTGCTTGGGATTGTTTGCTTACACTTGTATTCAACCAAGAGAGCCAACGCGGCACCTCAACCCATTCAAGGGGAATCTAGAGGAGTTTGTCCAGAGCCCTTCACGGGGAATTCGGCAACACTCTTGTGTTATACGTGGTGTTTAGTGTAAAAGATTTAATTAGGTCATAATTGTTTTTAGTTTCCGCATTATTTGCATCATTAGGCATTAAGTGACCATTAGATTAGCCATCACCTATTCACCCCCCCCTCTAGGTAAAACCTTCAACTCGCATGTTCCACAACAAGAAGTTGGATTTTCAGTCGAATTTCTCCACCTTGAACTTCGTTGTCGTGATCGTCTTGCTAGCCATTGATCTGATACTGATTGTTGTGATCAACGTCGATACAACAAGAGAGAAACACCAAGTTGAAGGCTTGACATCGGAAACATAGAAGATCTACCACCTGTGTAACGGTCCCAGTTTAATAAATCCTCAATTTGCATAATCTCCCCTTACAAAACCGATTAATCAAATCATTCCCTTTTATTTCTTAAAATTTCAGCAGCACCTCCTTTGTAATTACTGGTCGGATGTAATATCCAATACATATATGATATGTTTCGGCTAACATCAGCCTACTTATTCTCATTCCAATCATATAACTTTATTCAAAATCATCCACACAATCATGAAAGTATTTCGGCTTGACATTGCCTACTTATGGAGAAACAAAATAACATAAACTCCAGAGTTGCTATCTCGGCATTCCAAAGGCTTTCAGAATTCATAACTTTCAACTCCACATGGGCATCATATTGATAAATATACATCTTATTACTACAACCCCATACAAGATATCTCAACTATAAACATAAAATGAAACTACTACAAGGTTCTCCATATATGTATATGTACAAGGCGAATAATCTATCCCACGACCCACATATAACATTTACAAACACAAGTGTTCCCAAAATACAAGAGTTGGATATATATACAGAATGAACCCTGCACAGCATAATCCTGACCCCTGCCTCCATGCAACCTGCAATATATCAATCTGTGGGAGGGTGAGCTCGACAGCTCAGTGAGTGAGGTAGGAATAATCAGGAAAAGGTAATATCTCAACAAGGGTATGAATATACACGCAATAAAAGGAATCTGAAACAGTAGGAAGACAAGAATCGGAGGCATCCGATAGTTTAATGAATCAAGGCCTCAGCCCCTACAATTTCTGAGGACGATTAGACTTTTATGATTGTACTCCCCAATTGCTTTCTTGGATTATCATCTTTATGTGTGATAAGGTCTATGAGTTACATAAAATACACTCTCTCGTCTTATGTGAACATAGTGTGTATTACTCACGTGCCTTGTATTCCATGCAATAATACACCAACCCCAAGAGTTATGCCCTAAACTTAGTTTATGCATTCGATAACACTTACGTCACAAGCCATAGTTATATAACATATAATCATATCATATTTCTCATAATGCAATAACGCTTCACCCTTCAAGTAAAGCACGGATTCACATGCACATTTTCACCCAATATATGGTATTCATTTCAATCAGCTAAACTTGTATTTTGATGGTTTCATGTCATATACGATGACACAACCCTCATACCCCCAGTGTCACATACACACACATACACATTTGTATCACACATAACCATTCATTTTCAATCATTTGTAAGGATTCAAATACATGTATATCATATCACCATTCAAGTACTGCATGGATTAACCCTTGCACTTTCACCCATCATATAATATTTCATTATCTCTTATAATAAAGCAGAGCTTCACAGTCATGCATAAGGACAAGCATAGAACACTGTTCAATTTGAATAAGCACATCTTATATCATGACACACGACCCATCTCATACCCCGTCTTCACACCTACCAGCTCCCGCTGGCCCCTTCCTACATTTAACACACAATATCATACCCCGTCTTCACACCTACCAGCTCCCGCTGGCCCCTTCCTACATTTCACACAATAACATACCCCGTCTTCACACCTACCAGCTCCCGCTGGCCCCTTCCTACATTTCACACAATAACATACCCCGTCTTCACACCTACCAGCTCCCGCTGGCCCCTTCCTACATTTAACACACATAATATTATACAAAATCATATTCACACAATTCCCAAGTTCGGATTCTTAACATGCTTATCAATTATAAGTGCTCCAATAGGTCAGCACTTAAGTAATAACATCTATTTCCATACATGCTCTATCCAACTATTCATATTAGATATATTATACAAAACAAATCATTCTCATACAATTCTTATTTGACTATGACGATGTTATAGGGGCATCTACTAACATATCACCCTTTATGTTAAACAACTTTTAAACACTTTCAGATGAACTTAGAAAAGTTAATGACTTGAGCAGTCTATACCTTTCTTTGCAATGAGCATATAGGCAACATCTTATTTAAACTGAAGGTAGGAATGTGAACCTTCTAAACAGTAACAAATCTTTCACTTTTAACCCAGTGTCGGAATCTCTAAGAAATTATCATATGCATAATAAAGTACGGATCTCATTCCATTTGGCACTAAACTGCACACGAAAATTTATTGGTACCTTATATTTTTATGAGCCAGATAAGGACAGTCTGCTATCTGGAGTAGACACCACTATTAAAACTTTTAGTAAAATCCTTCATGACTCATATTATGCTGATATCAAACTTTCGGGTATAACATAATTAAATCTTTTGTTACAAGATCATGAGATTTTATCAGCTCTTCTATCTCTTAGACTTCTTAGAATACTACCCAAGACAATTTCAGGTGTAGACGTTAGGAGTACAATCTCATCTACTTTATATACTAAAAATTCTAATGAAATGAGGGCTTGAGTTTAATTGGGGAGATTTCCGTGTTCTCCAAATTTCTCTTCTAATTATATTTTAATTGTAAAAGGGACACAATTTAGCTTTGTGCATTAATGAACTTGAAGTTCAATTCCTACATGTTAAGGATTTGCAAAGCCTTTACTATATCAACAAGGATCACTCTAAAAATCCCTCGATTTGCTCGTGATGTTTCGACAAGCCTCTATCACCTACATCCAACCGGAATGTGAATAAACTGCTGGGAGGTGGACTCGTATAGCTCTATATATATATATATATATATCTCTTAGACAGTATAACACATACTAAGTAGTTTGATGTTGCAGTGACCACCAGTCATGAACCTTTTGTTTGACACAATTTATGACTCGATCTTTCCGGATAACCAACGGAGTTTTTATAATAACTTTCATTCTACGTATAGAAATAGAACGAGGAAAGATTTATTAGAAACTAGATTCCACTACCTTTCCAATGACCTATTACATGATAGGTTTTGATTAACCAAACTGCTCCAGAAATTCAAAACCCTATGCTGAATTCTGCAGCAATGACAGTTTTGACCAACCTTCAATGTTTCAGTCATAGTTTAAGTTACAGGTATCCGATGAGGGCATGGTGTGAACCGTTGGAAAGTAGACTCGATTAGCTTTCCAACGGTATATTACATGACCTATTCCTTATTAAATATCCTTGCGAAAGAAACCCCAAGATTCTGGTTTCAAATCTGGACAGACTTTAACAGATTGTAATATTATTATAAAAGTGCTTTGAACTACACAACTTCTTAACTTTTCCTCTTATTTTCTCATCTAAATTAGATTATAAGTAAGTCATGAACTAAAATATCTAGATTTGTGGTCACAAGAAATATTTATAAGAGTATGCATAATTTGATCACTACATGATTTATCACAAGTCCCTCTTTAAGTCACTTCCCTCTTCATATTTTAACTTATATCATGAAACTTTCCTTCTTATCTCATTAACATGACCAAGATCAAATCTTGATTTGCTTGCGCATTTATTATGTAGAAGTGGTAAGAGATTCAACACTCACAAGTGTAAAAAGCTTCAAGATTCTCCTTCTACACTAATGGTTAGGAGTGATCTAAAACTTGACCTCCCCCATTTGTAACGATCCACTAATTTATGATACTAATTCCACGCTTGGATTAATCTTGTCTTCTACTAATATGTTAATCGTTATTAGGACTTTTGATAGGATGTCACCCAATTTTTATTTTTTATTTTTTTGGCTTAACCTCATTTACTTAATGATACCCATACCAACCTCCGATCGATTTTCAAAATAGACTCATATACAAATTACAAGAGAATATATGTCTTGATAAAATTTAAACTAACTCAAACCATAACCCTTCTTTCCATATCATGCTTTCACATAAGGTTAGGGTTGTCACCAATAGGTTCATCATGCATTTGCCCATGATTTATTTAAGAGTTCGACCCAATTTAAGAAAGAATAAAAATTGCTCAAAATTTAGTCTCCCACACCTTTAATTAAAGTTTCATCACCATCAACTTAAAGTGTAAGGTTGGGAGTTCTAGGGTTGAGATTTACACTCAATCTGAAATTTTGTTAAGCCCCATTACACATGACATACCCTTCATGCAACCTCCCACTCATCACTTGCCTACAATTAAATTAACTCCATAAATCTCTAGATCTCATTTAGGTCATCACATGCATTAAAGATCATGAATTTTCAGATAATAATGAGATGAATAACTCAAGGAAAAATTTTTCCCAAATTCAATAAGCCAAGAATCTAGGGTTTGCAAGAGATGAACTATGAGAAAATAAAAGGAAAAGAGGGAAGACCCACTTACCAATTGCAAATTCCGGTCTCCGACCGCCCTAGCCGGCCGCCGCCCTCGCCGGCCGCCGGAGTCGCGGCTCTGGTCGCCGCCTGGCCGCGGCTGCGGCCCCGGCCCTGGCCTGGCCGCGCGAGAGAGAGAGAGAGATTTTTTTTTTTTTTTTTTTTTGGGGAGAACTTGCGTGAGGGAGAGAGAGAGAAAGAGATAGAGAGATTTGGGGGAGAAAATAAGTTTATTTCTCTCCCCTTCCTATTATAAACAATTTCCAAAAATATAAAATACTTGCCTTATGTGCCACTTGTCCTCCTCTCCCATTACTCCACCTACTCCCATCACTCATCTCAAGTCAATCCTAGCCCTCCATCTAATATGAGATCATTTCTCACTAATACAAGTAACAAAAATAAATTCTTCTATATTTAGATATTACATGAAGTGTAGTCATATACAAATGTGTGACTTGTACCCATGTATATACATCACCATAATTATTATCATCACTATTATATATATATGTATATAACATGCATATCTATTTAAATACTTCCAATTAATTCATTTCAAATCTCCCTGATAAATTTCCAAATTTATTATCACATAAATATAACCAAAATAAAATTCCTGATATTCTTTATAATCTCAAAAATCAAAGAATATATTATTAAATCACGGTTGAAAAATTCGGGGTGTTACAACCTGAAAGCAATCGAAACAAATTACCACACAACCAAAAAACTCCAGATTTAAGGTGGTTCGCCAAGAATACCTACGTCCACGAGGAGGAGGGGAGAAATATTATTGAAAATAAAGAAGAAAATATAAGAGTTACAAGAATATCTCTCTCTCGCATACACAACTCTCAATGGTGGAATCTCTCATAAACTTGACTTGTCTTGACTTGCCTTCAAAAGGCCACCCCTAAGTAGTTTATATAGGCCCTAAGAAGATCCTAATCTAACTCAAACTTCAACAATTCAATCAACACTACCTAAGAGAAAAAAGAAAACTCGAATCCAAACCAAACTGGAAACAGAACCTGAAAAGAAAACTGTTAGATCTGTCATTAGTCGACTAGGCCCTAGTATAAGTCGACTAATAACATGTATTAGTCGGCTATACTCAATTATTAGTCGACTACTCTGACAAAATCTGAGAACCCAACTCTCTGTAACCAAGTACTAGCCGACTATACCAAGTACAAGTCGACTAGATTAAAGCATAAGTCGCCTAATAATATGCATAAATTATGTATGCGTCCGTACTTGATTTTAAAAGTTTGTAACACCTCTATCTGAGCCTGAATTATTCTCCAATGAATATGAGAGACATAAAATACAACATGAACTTATATCTGCAAAGTTTTTGGCGTGCTTTGTTCAACTCTTGGTGGGCAAATTGCCAAGAACAAGAATGAGAGGAGGGAAAACGACAGGAAGAAAATTTTAAACTTGTGATGGAACCTGAACTAACTATCAGGAAAATTCAACTGGCCAAACCAATAAGAAATAGAAGGGAGCTGTAGGTATTTAATATAGTTCCAAATTGCTCTATAATTGAGGTCTTATTTTTCCTGTAGAAAAGGATTGGACTTCCATACAGCTGTGATGCATGTTTATTTTTTGATGATTCATGTCCATAATGACTCTCTCCTTGGAAGTACTCCATCAAAAAGAGAGCATTATTGTAGATCTCTATTGCTTTACTTTTTCTTTACATCATCTTTGTCTAAATGAAATATCTTAATAAATGAAGCAGCTATTTTACGAGCATTTTTGCATAAAGAATCTATACTGAAATAATTACAATATCTGTTTCTTAAAAACATCAAAATAACACTCCAAAATATGATACATAAAATTATTGTTTTCAGTCAAAACCTAAATATTCAATTGAAACAAACAGAACTGAGGTCACCGATATTTTCATATTCAGCTGTCGGTTTGAGTGACGTATTTGCAGCGGTTACTTCAAACACGCCAACTGGGCTGTTAATTACATGGGCCGGGCCAAGGAATCCTATGTTAGCTATCTTCAATATCCATGAGCTAACCAGGCCCAGGAGTCAAACTCAACTCCCCCATTTGCTTATTAATTGATGTTTCTACTTTACTTGCGGCACAAATTGAGGACCGTACACAGTCCACGTCATCGTCGTGCGTTTTCCGATCAACTGGGGGCTTAGCGATGAGTCCGAAGCTGCCAGAATTGGATCTTACTATAAATCCGACTCATTGACAGCTCATTATTTTTAAATTACCCATCTTGTCCTCCACACGTGTTAAGTACCAGCACGCAGAAGCTGCGTCGGGATGTGGAGAGGGACAAGTGGGCAAATGTTGTTTGAACAAGTTAACCGGGACGTTTTTGTCTTTAACGCACTAATAGCATATTCCAGGAATTTAATCCTGTCATCACGCGCTCAGCACGAGAGGACAAGCTTCCGTTATTTCCACGCGAGAGTTCCAAAAATATCGTTAATCTAATCGTTTAAGGGATCTTTTGCACATATAACCCTCAAAAAAGAATATTCTAATCCAAACTAATTGAATCACATTCAGATTTCAATATAATAAGTGGTGACCGATTCTTCGAAATAAGTTATCTATCCGTATCGAATGGGTATTCAATAATGATATTTATTACTATCGTATAAATCTAAGTATTGTTGCCATTAAAGGTGATTGAGCCAATAAAACCTTAAGTTTTGATAATTAACCAAAGATCTAAGTTAAGTAATGTTTTATGGAGCGTGTTTGTGCTGAACAAGTTATTTTATATCAAAACAAACCAAGAAACTATAAAGGATGTTGGATGGAATGAGCTTACAATGCAAAATCAAAATTGGAGGTGGTGAAAATAGAATTCCCTAAAAGCAACTTAATGTCCATATCATTTTTGGAGCTAAACACTTGAAGATTCAAGAAACTAGAATGCTAAACTTTCAAATATCTATTGGGACTTCTGTTGGTCTTATTGTGTTTTTAGTTTGATGATGATCACTCATTAAGTTACTTATGCACTAACAACTCATCTTCTAATCCTTTTGTGTTTTGATTTAGGTCAAAGCACATGTTGATGGAAGTTGGATGGATCAAGCTCACATTGCAAAATCTTAATGGAGGTGGTGACAAATATCTAACTCAAGCTACCCAATTTATCAAGTCAAATCAATTGACGCTAGAGTGATGAGTCAAAAATTGCTAAATCTATTTAAGGTTATTATGTGATATAAAAAGAACTAAGATAAGAAGCTAATTTGGCACAAGTTTGCATATTCATACTTGTGCATGTATATTTCAATTTAAATTCAAGTATGATTTCCCTCAAAGTTTTGTTAAAATCTCTAAGAGTCTTTAAATTGTATTTAAAATATTTATTTGGGCCTATTTACTTTGACTTTATGTCTATTGGAATTTATACAAATTATTTCATATATTTTTAATGGCATTTAAATCATGTTTTGTGAGATTGGGGTTTGGATCGATCGTTGAAACATGCCGGTCGACCAATTGGCTGAAGTAAAATGTACCGTAGCAAACTTGCGACAACGGATCGACCGCCTGCACTTAGCGGTCGACTCGAAGCTGGTTAAGTAGTTTGAGATCCACACGGATCGACTGCCACTTTGTCTGCCAGAGCTCAATGTTCTTAGAAAGGGGTTGGATTGACTGTCACTTCATCTGCCAATTCGTCTGTTGATGCCAGAGCACCATCCCCCCACTCTCTGTTGGGCTTGGATCTATTGCCAAGTCGACTGCCCAACTGCAGAAATCTATTTTCGAGTTTTTCTGCGATCGACTACTGGGTTGATCTGGATTTCATATTTTTTGAAAAAGTGGGGGAACTTTTGAAAGTGCTTTTCAATTCTTTACTTGGACAAATTCAAGTCAAACCACTGGTACAATTTATTTTTGACCGTTGCATTTTTAACGTTGCAAATAGATCGACAACCAAGTTGATCACTGCAAGCAAGTTTTGAAATTGATTTGAGTTCATGTAGAAAACGGATCGATTGGTGCTTTCTAGCAGTCAATCGGGTGTGTACAGATTCAAATTGTGAGAAGATTTGAACCTTAAATTTTGGATAGCACTTATTTTCACCTAATATTATCTTCTCCTACCTATAAATACTAACTTGCTCTATTCTCTTTCAAACTTTTCTAACTTATATATTCAAAGAAATTACTCAAAGAGATCTTGAGCTAAATTCTTTTACAAGCTTGTTTTCCCTATTCTATTCAACATTTCAAAAGTGTGATTATCTTGTGCTTTCAAATTCTCTTTTATTAAGAAATTATTTTATTCTTTCTATACTTCTCTCTCAATAATTTTAAAAGTTAACAAAAATTCTAAATCTAAAGTTTTCATCTTGTTCTTTTATTTATTTAGATCTATAGTGATGCTCTTGCATTTTCAGGTTCTTAAATTGAGAAATTATTTTATTCTTTCTATACTTCTTTCTCAAATATTTTCAACACTCAAAAAATTCTAGATCTAAAGCTTATATCTTGTTCATTCATTTTACAAGATTATAGTGTCAAGTTAAATTTGATCTTGATTCTTCATGTCAGTAGAGCCTCGCAGTTGTAATCTTTCTTTATTATTTATACTTAATTGGTTCTCATCTTGTTTAGAAAACAACACTTTTTGATTTTTTTTTTTTTTTGTGTTGGCATTTCAATAACTTAGAGAGTGGGTCTGTGATAAAATTCAATTTCTTAGAGAGTGAATAAGTGGTAAATCCAATCACTTATAGAGTGGATAGGTGATAAATTCCAATCACTTAGGAGAATTGGATTGGTGGTAAATTCCAATCGCTAGAGAAGTGGATTGGTAGTAAAGCTCTATCACTAAATGATTGGATTGAGTGTTAAGCCTTGTTGGCCCAAAAGCCCTTCACATTAACTTTGATGATGGCTAACTTATAAAGTTAAGTTACTAATGATCTTGTATTTATATTGTTTCAGTTATTGATCAAAATCTTAGTGAGTATTAAGCTTTAACAAAAAATTCATGGTCAAGTTTTAGAGCTACCACGAGTTGATTCAAGAGCTCACGCGTTAAGATCGTACTAGTAGTCGGAAGGAATCAAGCTCACTTGGATCGTGTTTGGATCAAGTTGACTTGGACAAGAAGACTTGTATCTAAGTTTATTGATTGAAGCTTTACCTACACACAAAATACAGAATTTTAGATCTAAGAATAAAGGTGTGCAAGTGCTCAATTCTAACCGCTATAGCAAGTGGCTATGCGGGTCGGGATCCACAAGGAGGGTTTGCGATAGAAGCTTTTTAAGGTTTGTAATGAAATCTTTATGAAGACAAACGAAAGTTCTTCTTTGTTTAAAGAAATGAAAATGAAAACGAGTTATGTTAAAGTTAGAAAGAAAACGGTAGAATGAGAAGGTGGAGAAAATCAGAAAACGACTATGTACAAATGAATTGGAAAAGAAAGATTTGGAAGATGTGGTGTTGGTGATTTAATCTACAGAAATAAAAGAAAAGAAAGAAAAATAATTACTTACCTTCTTTTTACCAAAAGCTTACCTTGAGCCTTTAGCGAAGATGTTACCTTGAAATGGAGGCAATCAGCGCATAGCCCATAAGAGTTGATTATTGGTCTCTTCCACATTATATCATCAAGACAACTCAAGCATGAAATGATACAGAGAGACTCACATCCATCGTCATGAGCTATCGGTGGCACTCGCAAAGGCAAGGCTCTTTCGATGCTTTTAGACTCACTTGGAAGACAATTGTACCAAAATAAGAGTGAAGTAGAAAAGAAGAAGAAGAAGAAAACTAAAGCGAAGTACATACAAAGAGAGAATACAGATTTGATTTCATAACGATAAAAGAAAAGAAAGAAATCTTACACCGTTGTCACTCTCAGCTCAAGCTTCATTCTTGTTCTTCTATGAAAGTCTGATCTCCTCTGATTTACATAAGTTAAAACAAAAAATTACATGAAAAGAAAAACAAAAACCTACACTAAAAAAATGAAAAACTAGTCTAAATCCTATCTCTGCATGGTCGTCCCATTTTCAGTGCAAATACTGGCTTTTTATAGGCAAAAACCCAACCTACAGGATCCCGGGAAGAGTGGGGAAGCAAATGCTCCCCCTAACTCCACAACCAAGTCGTGGAAACGCGGCTTTGGCCGCGTTTCCGCGGCCAGGGTGTGGCCAAGTGGCCATACCCTGTTGGTGGGTCTCCCAGGGGTTTTCTTCTGCATTTATATTCAGTTGATTTTCTCGTTTGAGTCCAGGATTGTGACGAAATGGCCTTTGATTCTTGGCTTTAACCGATCGATTCTGAGAGGATTCTTCTCAACCGGTTTTCAACCTCTTGATTTTGCCCTGATTCACTGAGCTCGAATTAATTCTGATTTAATTCAGAATTTTGGTGGGCTTTTGGGCTCATTTCTCTTCATCTCCTTAAGGAATGGGCCTGCAAATAAATTAAACATTTAATTAGGACAATGCATATTTTATTCTATAATAAGTATGGAAATATGATACTAAATATGCAACATTAGCGACCAATCACACCCCATACCTATCTTTTGGTCGTCCTCGAGCAAAACAACTAAACTATACTAAGGATTATTAGACCACTTTCGCAGGCCACGCAATTGCACTGAGCATGTGCAACAAGCCGTTAAACCTCTAGGTTTCCCCTAGAGGACGAGTTTTGTCTCGTGAGGATTTTCAGCGGATTGCACCCACAAAATCCATAAAGAAAGAGAAACAAAGAGTTAGTATTTTCGAAAGGCATTTTGAAAGAGAAAAATATTTGAAATATAATTGTAAGATTTAAGCAATCTATAAGTTATAGGAAAACTGAATTTTTCATTCCTAAACTTAGTCTCTATTCAAAAATTTGTTATCAATCAAAATAAGGAGTCAAATTGTACTTCTCATCTAGTCTATTACTTTACCCTCAGTCATATGCACCTTGTGATTGTGAAAATTTTGACTAAGGGTTCATTAACTCTAACTCTTATGCCTTATTTATTTATATATATATATACTTTTTTTTGGTATTATTCCTTAGTTCTATTAGGCTTTCTATTCTGCCCATGTAACGAGCCTTTAATCGATGACTCCCAAACCAAACGGTCTTAGGGCACCGGGTGAGAAAACACCCCAGGACTTAAGGACTCGAGCAAACAAGGCCAAAAAACTAAGGATTTTATTATATGAACCACTTTTAGGCGTGAATAATTATGCTTTATTAGGCACAAATACCCAGCTTAATCAGAGGAAATTTTTTCTCAAACTTATCTAATCATCTTTCGCATAAATACTAAGGCTTGCTTAGGCCAAAGCACCTAGCTAATCATAATTAGACTTGTTCATTTTTCATAGATATATTTTTTTCTTTTTTTTCTTTTTTTTATATATAAGGTATAAGAATCTTTGTTTTTGAACCCTAAGTGTGTAAGTGTATGAAGTGTGCATATTTCATTAAGGTAAAGATCAAGACTAAATTACTTTGACAAATTTTCTTCCTAACCCTAAAATTCAAACAAATAATCTTATTTTGACCAAGCATAAGAAATCCTAATTTGGATTTTCCTATTCCTTAAAATTAACTTAATTTTTTACAAAAAATATGTCAAAATATTGTTTCTATTTTCCAAAAAGTTTTTAAAGTAAAGAAAATGTTAATTTTTTTAATAAAAAGAAAAAACCTAAGTTATGTTAGACCCTCCCCCCCACCTATCTCATGCATTGTCCTCAATGTATGAATTAATGCATAGATGCATGAAAAAGAAGAAAGGGAAGGAAAATGTTACCTTAAGGTGGTGGTTCCGGTGGTGGTCTGATTGGTCCACGAAATGTGGCCCAATCGACTTTTCGTGGGGTTCGGAGGAACCCACCAGAAATTTCTTTAATATAACCCATTAGAATGATGTATCCATGAAGGATTTTTATTAAAAATTTAACCCTATCTAATTTTCAAATTCCATAATTAATTTCGGAGTCAAATTTGTCAACCACCTTGTCCGAAAATGGAGTATGAAATGATAGAATGATTGACTTGGACTCAGGAAGTATAGGAACTAATACCGACTCAGGAAGATGACTTAAGTCAAGTAAAGGCTCAGGAATCGAGATTGGTTCAGGAAGTGGGTCCAAGTCAAGAAAGTGAAACTCAAGTCCACATTTATTTTCCAACAATGGAATGTGACTTAATATTGGTGATTCAAGTTCAGGAATGATAGGTGGGGGAATCAAAACTGACTCTAAAATATTACTCAAGTTTGGTAACAAAACAGGAGTCAATATTGATTCAGAAAGTTGAACTGGATCACAGATTTGAGAATCTAGGTCACATATCTCATTGAGTTCAATATCAAAAAAATGAGAACTTGCCAATTTGTCAATAGGATTTTCAAAAGTGTAAAATTGGTCAAGTTCAATATGATCATCAAGAATGAGTGATTCAATTTCATTATGAATTGGCACAGGATTCAATGTTGACTCAGGAAAAAGATTGAAATCAGGTGAAGACACCGAGTCATTATTGAATCAGGAAGTAAAATTGAATCACTAAGTTGAGATTCATGATCATATTCATTTTCAAGTTCGATTTCAGGAAAAGGATAACTTGCCAAACTGTCAATATTCTTTTCAAAATTTGGAGTTTGGGCAAGTTTAAATGATTGTTCTGAAATGGAACCTTGATTTTCAAAACAACCTAACTCATCGGCTCTAACAGGATGGTTAGTGACATCAGAACTGGTCAAACAGTGGGAACGTAGAGATTGGACCATCATATCTATGTCACGATTACGAGCGTTTTGAGCCTGAGTCATGACTTCAAGCATCTTTTCATAGTTGATAGGTTCATTATTTTGATGAAAAGATGAAGTATTGTCTTGGAATTGGTGGTGAAATTGTGAGTCCATCAGATTTTGGGATTTGTGTTTGGACTCACGCATACTCATTTTTAAAATTGATAGTTTTCTATTTTGGACTGGTGGAACTGAGTATGAATCTTGGAAATATTGTGGACAAGGTGGAGAAGGAGGACAAATTGGTTGAAAATTGGACTCGGGGGAGGTGAAGCCCCACTGACTCTGTGAAGAGTTGAAATCATTCTGGAAATTATAATTATTAGATTGGGGGCATGGGTTATATTGATTCGGATAAGACCAATCCGGCACACTAGGTTGGTTAAAGTTATGATATGCCGGGTTGGTAATATCCGAAAATGAAGTCGGTGTGTAATATGGATTATTATTGAAGTTGAAAAAATTGTTATTATAAGCCATATCACACAATAGAATACAAACAAAAAGAAAGAAAAACAAACAAATAAGCAAATAAATAAAAGGAAAATATTCTAACTAAGTTAAGGTAGACCTATGACCTAGACGACTCCTAACTGATTAGACTGTCCACGGGAGGTTTAATGCAGACTTTGACTACAAGCTAATCAGCCAGGTCAGGGCAAGGTTGGTGGGAGGTTTTCCGTCAAAGACGTTCCTTAATTAAATAACCACCAACCTTCGGGATTTCGGCCCTTAATCCCTTTCCTAGACACTGATTTGGCAGGAGTCAAATTCCAACACCTTTCCCCCTTAGGATAATCTCCTAATTGAGTCCGAGATGTCCCTAGGGCCAACGTCTACTCATTTTTAGTTAGGCTTGGGTTAGTGAGTGCTTGGAATCTGATTTTTGGGCCAAGGAAGGGTGATTAAATCCCCACCTTATCTTGTTAATGGGTGGTGCCCTTAAGATCAGTTTGTGCAAGTGTACAAGATATGTAAATAAGATTCACTCAAAGCTATGTAAATCAACCAAGAGATGAGTCCTATTCTAAATGCAATGCGAACGTACCTTGCTCCAGCACTCTTCAACAGTAAAGTAAATGAATTGAAAAGACACGTGCCTAAAATGCAAACGTCTAATCAATTTTTTAACTTTTTCAACAAATGTTTTACTGTTGATTTATTAGCAGGCTTTTGTGATGGCATATAAGAAATAAAGTTTGCAGAAAACTATGTTTTTGCAAAACAAACAGCCCTGCAAAAAAGACAGTTAGTAGTGAACTCTTCCTTGCCGAGGAAACGCGGCAAAAGCCGAGAAAACGCGGCAATTCAGAGGGTACTTGGTCTCTGTTTTCTGGAATAGAGACCCAAGACCACTTTTATGTTTTTGCAATCCTTTTTCCCTGCTTTGCTTGCCCTATAATCTGAAACAAAGAAGAAAATTCATTTTAGTTCTAAAAATTAAATAAAAACCGTTACCCTCCCCGGCAACGGCGCCAAAATTTGATTGAAGCTTTACCTGCACACAAAATACAGAATTTTAGATCTAAGAATAAAGGTGTGCAAGTGCTCAATTCTAACCGCTATAGCAAGTGGCTATGCGGGTCGTGATCCACAAGGATGGTTTGCGATAGAAGCTTTTTAGGATTTGTATTGAAATCTTTATGAAGACAAACGAAAGTTCTTCTTTGTTTAAAGAAATGAAAATGAAAACGAGTTATGTTAAAGTTAGAAAGAAAATGGTAGAATGAGAAGGTGGAGAAAATCAGAAAACGACTATGTACAAATGAATTAGAAAAGAAAGATTTGAAAGATGTGGTGTTGGTGATTTAATCTACAGAAATAAAAGAAAAGAAAGAAAAATAATTACTTACCTTCTTTTTACCAAAAGCTTACCTTGAGTCTTTAGCGAAGATGTTACCTTGAAATGGAGGCAATCAGCGCATAGCCCATATGAGTTGATTATTGGTCTCTTCCACATTACATCATCAAGACAACTCAAGCATGAAAAGATACAGAGAGACTCACATCCATCGTCATGAGCTATCGGTGGCACTCGCAAAGGCAAGGCTCTTTCGATGCTTTTAGACTCACTTGGAAGACAATTGTACCAAAAGAAGAGTGAAGTAGAAAAGAAGAAGAAGAAGAAAACTAAAACGAAGTACATACAAAGAGAGAATACAGATTTGATTTCATAACGATAAAAGAAAAGAAAGAAACCTTACACCGGTGTCACTCTCAGCTCAAGCTTCATTCTTATTCTTCTATGAAAGTCTGATCTCCTCTGATTTACATAAGTTAAAACGAAAATTACATAAAAACAAAAACAAAAACCTACACTAAAAAATGAAAAACTAGTCTAAATCCTATCTCTGCATGGTCGTCCAATTTTCAGTGCAAATACTGGCTTTTTGTAGGCAAAAACCCAACCTACAGGATCCCGGGAAGAGTGGGGGAGCAAACGCTCCCCCTAACTCCACAACCAAGCCGCGAAAACGCGGCTTTAGCCGCGTTTTCGCGGCCAGGGTGTGGCCAGGTGGCCACACCCTGTTGGTGGGTCTCCCTAGGGTTTTCTTCTGCATTTATATTCAGTTGATTTTCTCGTTTGAGTCCAGGATTGTGACGAAATGGCCTTTGATTCTTGGCTTTAACCGATCGATTCTGAGGGGATTCTTCTCAATCGGTTTTCAACCTCTTGATTTTGCCCTGATTCACTGAGCTCGAATTAATTCTGATTTAATTCAGAATTTTGGTGGGCTTTTGGGCTCATTTCTCTTCATCTCCTTAAGGAATGGGCCTGCAAATAAATTAAACATTTAATTAGGACAATGCATATTTTATTCTATAATAAGTATGGAAATATGATACTAAATATGCAACATTAGCGACCAATCATTTATTTATTGTTTAGATCTTATGTAAGGATAAATTAGTCTTGATATGCTCAAGTGTACACACACATGTTTATAAGTTTTGGTTTCAGTTTAACCGTTTCAGATTTTCAAGAATATATCTTTCCGTTTTCATGAATAGATAGAATCAAAATAAGTTTACATGGTTTATATATATGTTGGATTTCATCCATATATATTGATGATTCATATTATTTAAAAAAACTTATTTTGATATATATATCTAGTCATATGTTTAAGTTTTGTTTTTATCAAAACTTAGTTTGGGATTTCATGTCAAAAAACATAGATATATCATTTATATGTGTATTGGATTCTATCATACAAACTATGCTTCATATGTGTTTAAATATCAAGTTTTTATATTTATATTAGTTTTGAAAAAAATGGTTTTTCATTTCAAAATCTAGTTTTCAGAAAATACAGTTTTTGTTTAAAGCCTAATTTTTTATACCTAAAAAATAGTTCAAATAATTTGTAATATGTGTTGAATTTTGATCACACATATTTGTACTTCAAATATATACATGAACTTATTTTTGTGGATTTTATAGGTGTTTTAAAAGCCAACTTTTCAAACCTATAAACCCTGTTTCTGAGCCTTCTGGCGGTCGACCGACCGGTCGACCGGACCAGAGCTCGATCGATCGGTCAGTCAGCCGATGTGCACAAAACGTGCTCAACGACTTTGCCTATATAGCCGGTCGATCGCACGGTCGACCTACTGGGAGACCAGAGGTCTTTGTTTGGCACAATCGACAAGGCGGTCGACGGACATGCTGTTTTGCCTTGGGGGCGGTCGACCAATAGGCTCAAACGGTCAAATTTTTAACCATTGGGCGATCGACCGGGCGTCGACCAACAGCACATTCTGGGTAGGTTCTGACCCCAACGACTATATTCTCCAAAACCCTATATATATGAGTTTTGGGAGCTGTTTCACATAAGATTTTTCAAGAGAATTTTAACCAGTTTTCTTAGTGCTCTCTTGCCCATTGTCTAAATTATTTTAAAACAAGTTTTTGAGTTTCAATTCTTCATCTTTATATGTTTTCAAAGTTTTGAAAATCAAAGAAAATCAAGTTTTGAAAATTTTAGTTTTGTTCTTCAATTTCATATCTGTCCAAAAGTTTTTTTCCTAAGTATTTTTTTTTAGATTTCTTTTCCAAACACTTTGATTTCTCACACTTGAGCTATTCAATTCAATATCTATCTTTAGGATCTTGTTTTGTGAGAATAATTGTTTGTGATCCTTTGAGATCACCTAGTATTGTTTGTGATCATTTGATCACCAAGTTCGTAACTTTTCTTTCTTTACTTTGTGCTCTCTCTTGTGTAGAGGTGCGAGAGTTGGAGTTGTGCACTCCAAAGTTGTAAGTTGTAATTACTCAGTAGAGGTCCCCATGTAGAAGATCCTATAATGGATAGTTGAAATCCTTCTGTGTTAAGGCGGGGACGTAGAACAGTGGCTCGAACCTCAAAACATATCCCGGTGTTCGCGTTTGGATCTTTTCTCTCAACTTTCATCTCACTTATATCTTGCATTGCTATATATTACTTATATTCATATACATGCTAGATATTGTTTGTGTGCTCACACTTATGTTGAATCAATAGAGCTTTTAAAGCACCTCAACTCTTAATTTAGAGGAATCTTGAGGAGTAGTTCTAGAGCCCTTCACGGAAAATTCAGACTCACTCTTGGTTACACATAGTGTGTTAGCAATTAATTTTTAAATTTCGCATCTGTAGACTGTCTAAAAATCACTGAAGACAAGTCATCAGATAATATAGTCCAAGTTTCAGATGCGAAGCTAATCAAAGCCGCTAGTACAAAGGTAAAACGCAGGGCTCGAGTCCCGCGTCTCAACACCATTGCAATACCAAGGCGCAGAGCTCAAAGCCCGCGTCTTAGTACCACTTCAGTTATCAGGCACAAAGCTTCAAGCCAGTGTCAAAACTTGAAGCCCGCATCTCAAACACGAAGCTCGAGGCGCGCGTCTAATACCACATCAATGAGGAAACATAGAGTCAGAGGCTCGTGTTTCAACACCACCGCGACACCCAAAACGCGAAGCTCACGACCCGCGTCCAGCGTTACCTTAACAGCTAAATGCAGAGCTCAAACCTGCGTTCCAAGTGGAGAGGAGCCGTATGTCTCAGTAACAACTACCCCCATTACTGGGTCAAGTACTGCCCACATAATGAAAGGAATTAACCCCCATTATGGAGGATTTTTAGGGAATAATTTTACCCCTAGAACCTATATAAATAGCTCAGTTTGCTATTGAAGAGGGGTCAGAATTTTCAGCTGAGAAAGATTTATAAAGAGTCCAACTCTTCTACCAACTTGTTGAGTTCAAGCTATTGCCTAAGTCTCTTTGAGATTTCATCGGATAGGAGCTGTGTTACTCCATCTGTGATCCAAGGAGAAGAGTTCTAGAGGAGCTTGACGTTCACTCAATCAACAAAAAATAAGAATCACTTTTCATCGCTACGCAAAGAACCCAGCCTTAAATAAAAAGGGGATTTGAGCTTGAGTGTCTTCTCTCTCTTGTAGTTGGAATTTGAGTTGTTGTAACTTTTCATTGATTCAAGAAAATTTTGTCATTGATTCAAGAAAATTTTGCAATATACTTTCAACTTTCCTCCATATACAAGAGATGGCAACTCCGCTGGGGACTACTTTCTCTACTGATGAACAAGTTGGGGCACAAGGTAATATCAGTTTCATTGGAAAAATGATCGAGTCATTCATTGTAACGCCCCGATCCCACGGGTACGGGGACGTCACTGCGACGTACATACGCAGGTCAGAAATACCCTTACGTATATACGCTAAGCATCAGTACAAACAAGAATCAGAGTACGACAAAGCGTAGCGTCCTTTCATATGCCAACATAAGAAGTACAAGGTACAAGGTTATCACAGAATGTGACATATATTTACATATCGCATGCATCATATATCACAGCCAAACTCAAAAGTACGATTTATAAGATAATTACAAAGATGCTCACGAGCTGAAGAAAGGTCCCGCGAGCCAAAAGGAAAGTCTGGGATGACAGCAACCGAGACTAATCAGCCTGCTCGGAAAGGAAAGCCTGGTCCTCCACAGAAGGCTCCACCTCGATCCAAGGTTCGGAACCTGAACATACAAATTCAAGGGAGTCAGGACCTCCCAAACAAGTGATCAGGTAACAGCCGAGTGGCATAAGAGGAAAGAGTATGAGAGGTGGTGCAATATCATGAGTAATCAGCCAGCAAGTAAAAGAAGCGCAACATGTTAAAATGAAAGGGCATTATATAAGCTTAAGCTACGGCCTCATGAGACTAGTACCTCGAGGGAATAATCCAAACAAGGAAACCCTCATCTATATACCTTTATCTCATGTTACCGTAATCCAAGCGTATACAACACCCACAATTAGCGTCTTATTATTGTTATTATTATTATTATTACTTACCTTACCCTGATATCTAGCTATGTGGACTAGCGTCCCAGCACACATAGATCCATATCCCAGTAAAGCAAGGTTGTTATTGGAAACTAGCGGGGGTATCAACGAACTATGTTTACAGTGGGTCCCGTGCATACCCGGGACCACGGCCCAGGATTGTTCCGTTGCTTGGTAGACGGAACCCGCCGCAAGGCAAACAGGAGGGTCTTATTGTATGCCCTTATCATGATGGTACCAGGAATGAGGGAGCCAGCACTCCCCTCGGTCGCCTGGAGGCCCACAGGTCAGACCGGAAATTTAGTTGCACAACATACCTAATACCACTGTAAACACGAACACATATTGATAGCCGCATGTTTCCCCCGACCCAATGTAAGTTGTCCATTTTATGGTATATTAAATAATTATCAGATTTCGGGAATGAGCAGGAACATGTCAGGAGTACAGGTATATCAAGTTTGTAAATCATGAAGTCCGGTTATCATTCCCGTTATAATGATAATTATAGGAGTCAGGTATATCATGCCTTGTGTTAATAGATAGCATGATAAGAGGTGATATTCATCAAGTGACAAGTCTTGCAAATAGCGATATATAATAAATGACCCAAAGATAATGTTCAAAATCAAAGGAGTAATTAACCATAACAATTAATCAAGATTAGTCGACTAGGGAGAGAAATTAGTCGACTTAGAGAAGGAGTTAGTCGACTATAGTAAAGGGTCAAATCGACTTAAGAAGGCTGCGTTCGGTTGGGTCGCGTCTCAAAAGTGGCACGTTTCAAGAAGGTGGTGCGTTTCAAGAAAGTGGTGCGTTTTCAGAAAAGTTGTGCGTTTTCAGAAAAGTGGTGCGTTTTCAGGAAACTGGTGCGTTTTCAGCAAACTGGTGCGTTTTTAGCAAACTGGTGCGTTTTTAGGAAACTGGTGCGTTTTCAGGAAACTGGTGCGTTTTCAGCAAACTGGTGCGTTTTTAGCAAACTGGTGCGTTTTTAGGAAACTGGTGCGTTTTTAGCAAACTGGTGCGTTTTTAGCAAACTGGTGCGTTTTCAGCAAACTGGTGCGTTTTCAGCAAACTGGTGCGTTTTCTTAACAAATATGAAATAATATCCAAGTCTTGGCGAGTAGAATTACTCGCCTAAAATGCGTGCGACGCAGAGAAACGCGGTCCCAATCCAAAGGAGGGTACCGGTCCTCACAAGAGAAGGCAAAAGGTTGATGGTGCAAGTCCAACTCAATATGGCGAAACGAGATTTTGCAATCGTTGTTGCGGGGGACGAAGCTATAGTCCGTCGGAAAGAGGTCGACGAGGAGGTGAAGATGGTAGGCTTGACGGAGGCTACGGTGGTGCAGGTGGTGGTGGAGATGGTGGTGAAGCTTTTTGGTGAAGGTGGGTTCTTTGAGATTCTCTTGGTGAAAGAGGTTGAAGGAGGTGGTGTAGTTGTTGGAAATGGGGGAGGAGATGGAGGAGAAGAAGGTGGAGGAGCTGGTGGAGCTTGGTGTTGGAAAGAAAATGGAGAAGGTGGGTTGTGGTGGCCGGCCAAGAGCTTGGTGGTGGTGAGCTTGCTGTTGGAGCTTGCAGGAAACAAAGGAAATGAAGAAAATGAAGGAGAGAGATGATAGAAGTTATATATATATAGAAGGGGAAAATAATATAATAATGAGCCATCATTACTTTCCCTCCAATGAGTGCAGCGTTCACAATGTCCCAAGGCTGCGTTTAGGCAAATATAGAGCCAAACGCGGGAGTTCAATGCTGCGTCCAGTAGAAAATGCAAAGGGGCTGCGTTTCAGAGAAAAAGGACAAGGGCATGGGTGATTGGACTTGAGTTGAATTGGCCCATACGCATTTAATGCAGCAAGGGGAGGATCACTGCATTAATGATGGATCCAACTGGTGAAGCTCGCGTTTGAAGAAGGAGAGAGAAAAATGGAAAAAGAGAGAAGTGAAATAGTTGAATAGTTTCCCGGTATCTGAGAAAATACCGAGAACTCCGGAAAGGTCCAAAAATTGAAGTATCTCGGAAAGCTTTCCAAAAATTCACAAAAATCATAAATATTATAAAACGATTTTTGATGGAATCGGTTTTCAGAAATTCAATTCCATTTTCAAAATAAAAATCCTGGAATCTACTGTGAACGGTGTCTACACCGGGTAGGCTAGATTTTTGATAAAATCTGAAATTTCCCAAAAAATGCCCGAAGGAAGAAAATATAATTCTAAGTAGGAATGTGAAGGCGGAATTCATAAATTTGATTCCAATTGCAAATTAAAATTCCTGGAATCAACCAGTGATACTGGCCGACACCGGTTTTGAAGATTTTCATTTTAATTCCAAAATATTCCAGAAAATCATGAAAAATCTAAAATATTAGAAAATAATATTTGAAACTAAAATCAGTCAAATCCGGATACCAAACAGGTCAAGTCATGCAGTACTGCTATATGAGTAAGGATAGTAGAAAATAAATATAATAATAATAGAAGAAAATATGCTCAAAAATCAGAATACGTGACTGTGCACGTATACTGGGAATGGGGTGTTACAATCTATCCACCTTACAAAAATTTCGTCCTCGAAATTTCAGGAAGGGGAAGATGACGGTAGAGAAAAATAGGAAGAAAGGGTTTTACCAACTAAGTTGAAAATAGTTGAGGGTAACGCTCACGAATAACGTCCTCCCGTTCCCATGTAGCCTCTCCTGGTGCGTGCCTATTCCAAGAAACCAATACTAATGGTATGGCCTTATTCTTCAGAGTCTTAACACTTTTGTCCAGGATGGCCATCGGTTGTTCTTCGTAAGACAGATCAGGCTGTAGTTCCAGTTCGGAGTGATCCAGAATGTGACTCTCATCCTTGACATACTTCCTTAACTGTGATACATGGAATACATTGTGTACTCCTTCCAAAGATGGCGGTAGTGCCAATCGATAAGCCACCTCTCCCACGCGATCCAAAATTTCGAATGGGCCGATGTACCTGGGACTGAGTTTTCCACGAGTACCGAAACGGATTACCCCTTTGGTGGGTGATATCTTCAAAAACACATGGTCACCTGTTCTGAATTCCAATGGTCTCCTACTTGTGTCTGCCCAACTCTTTTGTCGGCTCTGTGCTGCCCGGAGGTGATCTCTGATAATTCGGACTTTATCCGTTGTCTGAACTAGTATATCTGGTCCCATAAGTCTCCTTTCGCCGACTTCGTCCCAACATATCGGCGACCTGCACTTTCTGCCATACAACGCCTCAAATGGTGCCATTCTGATACTAGCCTGATAGCTGTTATTATAAGAGAACTCCACCAAATGAATATGGTCCTCCCATGACCCTTTAAATTCTATCATGCAGGCTCGCAACATGTCTTCAAGAATTTGAATGGTCCGTTCCGATTGTCCGTCTGTCTGGGGGTGATATGAAGTACTGAATTCCAGACGAGTTCCTAAACTTTCTTGGAGACTTTCCCAGAAATGTGATCGGAATCTTGTGTCCCTATCTGACACGATGCTAACTGGAACTCCATGTAGACGAACAATTTCTCTTATGTACTTGTCTGCCAGAACTTCTGTTGACTGACCTACTCTGAAAGGTAGAAAGTGAGCTGCTTTTGTGAGGCGGTCAACGATCACCCATACTGCATTATTACCCTTTGAACTTCGGGGTAGAGCTGTAACAAAATCCATGGTGATATGCTCCCATTTCCATTCTGGTATTGGTAACGGTTGTAGGAGTCCAGCTGTTCTCTGGTGTTCTGCCTTTATCTGCTGACAAACTAAGCACTTGGCCACATACTGGGCTATCTCCCTCTTCATGGCATTCCACCAAAACTTCTGCTTCAAGTCCTGATACATTTTAGTTCCTCCTGGATGTATAGAATAAGCTGAACTATGTGCCTCTGCCAAAATTTTCTGTCGAACTTCTCCTTGGGGAACACAAATTCTGTTACCAAAATATAAGGCATTATCCGAATGAATATGGACATCAGTTCTCAATCCAGCTTCTATCTGAGCTCTGAACTTCTGTAATCTGGGGTCTTCCCTTTGAGCTTCTTTAATCTCATCCATCAGGGTTGACTGGATCTGAAAGGTCATCAACTGTCCTGTCTTATCGACTCCTTGTACTATCATCAGGTCCAGTTTCATGATGTCCCGAATTAACTCCTTCTGATGCGTAAGTTGTACTAGCATTTTATTTTCTGGCTTCCTGCTCAATGCATCTGGTACTGTATTAACTTTGCCTGGATGATATTGTAGGTCGATATCATAATCTGCCATTAGTTCAAGCCACCGTCGCTGTCTCATGTTCAATTCTTTCTGTGTGAAGACATACTTTAGGCTTTTGTGATCCGTGTAGATTAGTACCTTGTCTCCCAGAAGATAATGTCTCCAGATCTTCAATGCGAATATCACTGCTGCCAATTCTAAGTCATGAGTTGGGTAATTCCGCTCATGTGGCTTCAGTTGCCTGGATGCATAAGCTATGACGTGACCATGCTGCATTAATACACATCCCAGGCCTTTCCCGGATGCGTCACTGTATATAACCATCCCTCCTCTTCCTGAGGGAGTCTTCAAAACTGGAGCTGTAATGAGTCTTTCCTTTAATTGCTCAAATGCTGCGGCACATTCCTTGGTCCATATATATTTTTCTCCTTTCCGGGTGAGCTTTGTTAACGGGGCTGCAATCTTAGAAAAATCTTGGACAAAGCGCCTGTAATATCCGGCTAATCCAATAAAACTCTTAATTTCTGTTACTGTCCTTGGAATTGGCCAGTCCTTTACAGCCTGAATTTTACTGGGGTCTACTGAAATTCCTTCTTCTGAAATTATGTGTCCAAGGAAGGCCACACTATTTAACCAGAATTCACACTTGCTTTGCTTAGCATGAAGTTGTTCCTGTTGGAGAGTCTGTAACACTATTCTCAAGTGATCTGCATGTTCTCTGTCGTTCTTCGAGTAGATCAAGATGTCATCTATGAAAACAACTACAAACTGGTCCAAATATGTTGAGAACACCCTGTTCATCAAATCCATGAAAATTGCAGGGGCATTGGTGACTCCGAAAGGCATAACTAGAAATTCATAATGGCCATAACGAGTCCTGAATGCTGTCTTTGGAATATCTTCTTTCTTTACCCTTAGCTGGTGATATCCTGATTGCAAATCCAACTTTGAAAATACTCGGTCCCCATGAAGCTGATCAAACAGATCATCAATTCTTGGTAAAGGGTACTTATTCTTGATGGTAACTTTGTTCAATTCTCTATAGTCTATACATAACCGTTTACCACCGTCCTTTTTGTTTGCCAAGAGTACTGGAGCTCCCCATGGTGAAGCACTTGGTCTAATTAATCCCTTATCCAAGTATTCTTGCAGCTGTTTCTTTAGAATCTCCAACTCAGTGGGTGCCATTCTGTATGGAGCTTTGGATATCGGAACTGTACCTGGAAGGGTATCGATAGAGAACTCAATTACCCTATCAGGTGGAAGTCCTGAGATCTCCTTAAATACTTCTGGAAACTCATTCCAAACTGGCACTCTCTTCTTCTGGATCTCACCAGCAGTCATCTGTGCTTTTCCTTTGGCAGGTTTGCGTTCTCCTTCAAATTGGAACTCAGGCTGAAGCGGTATTCTGAAAATAACTTTCTTGCTTCGGCAATCAATGACCGCATGGTATTTACTGAGCCAAGTCATGCCTAAGATTATGTCGTACCCTTTAGTATCTAGTACGAGCATATCTATGGCCAAGGTCCTGTTACAGAGTTCTACAGGGCAATCAATACAAACCTTAGTAGATACGACTACTCCATTCCCTGTACTAATCTCCCATTGGTGGTCTAAAGTTCGAACAGGTATATAATGCAAGGCAACAAAACGATCAGATATGTAACAATGAGATGCACCCGAATCAAAGAGGGCAAGAACGGGCTTCGAGTGTACCCTGATCTTACCTGTTACCACTTCTCCAGAAGTTTCGGCCTCTTCCGCTGTCAGGTTGTAAGCTCGTCCTCTTCCACGGCCTGCTGCAGCTCTAACTCCCCTCTGGACTGGGCGGATAACTTGCTGTGGGGGAGGGGGAAGGGCTCTCCTAACCATTGGCCCCTGGTTCCTCTGTCCATCTGGTCCTGGAAGCGCTGGCAGTGCTTGGTTGGCTATCCCCATTCTCTTGTGGGGGCAGACTTCTACTGAATGGTCACGGGAACCACATGCCAGGCATAACCCATTTGCCCTTCGGCAATTCTGTCGGGTGTGACCTGGTTTCTGGCAATAACTACAAAAGAAGAATGGTTGGGTTACTGGAAAGGGAGCTGGTCGGAATGGCCGTCTCATGGCTGGGACTCTCGCTGCTCTGTATGGACCTCCTCTTCCTGCTTGTGGGAATGGCCTCTTCATGGCCTGGTTCCTCATCATGTTAGTCTTCCCTTTCTCCAGTCCTCGCTCAACTTCCCGAGCTATGGTGAGGACTTGGGAATACGTTTTCAGCTGCTGGGGCATCAAGAGGATCTGAATGTCCATTCGCAAACCCTGTTGGAATCTACTTGCTCGCTTCTCTTCATCAGCTACCATATATGGAGCGAAGCGGCTCAGCCTCAAGAACTCAGCGGCATACTCATCCACAGACCGGTTCCACTGCTGAAGTCGGATGAACTGTTCTTCCATTTCTTTCTGGGCGGTGGCAGAGAAAAATCTACTATAGAAGCTTTGGGAGAACTGGTCCCACGAGACAGGTTTCTCTAGTCTTGCTTCTTCAGCTAGCCACCAGGTCCTGGCTACATCCTTAAGTTGAATCTTGGCGACCTCTACCTGATTTTCTCTTGGGATCCGGGCTGCGTTCAACAAGTCTGTGGTGTCGATCAGCCATTGTTCAGCATCAAGCGGTTTCTCTCCTCCTGTGAATATCGCCGGCTGTAACCGCCTAAAATCTGATACGTTCCCCGGCCTTTGTTCCTTGGGAGTTACTAACTCTTGCCGAAGGAGTTCCGTCTGCTGTTGCTGATTTTCCATCATAGTCTGGATAACCCTCAGAATCTCAACATTCTCTCCCGTGGGCCCGTTTGATGTTTGCCCGGAGTTGCTACGACCCGTCCTTCTATCCATACTTATGTTGGTAAAAAGGAGACTGGAAACTGGAAAGATGAAAGGATTTTAGGACACAAGGAAAGGAATCAAGAAGGACAAGATAACTTGTACATTGTAGTTGGCAATGGCAAATTACATTAATTTGCTGCTTGATTGTACTATAGGTGTGAGAGCCTAGGCTCTGATACCAACCTGTAACGCCCCGATCCCACGGGTACGGGGACGTCACTGCGACGTACATACGCAGGTCAGAAATACCCTTACGTATATACGCTAAGCATCAGTACAAACAAGAATCAGAGTACGACAAAGCGTAGCGTCCTTTCATATGCCAACATAAGAAGTACAAGGTACAAGGTTATCACAGAATGTGACATATATTTACATATCGCATGCATCATATATCACAGCCAAACTCAAAAGTACGATTTACAAGATAATTACAAAGATGCTCACGAGCTGAAGAAAGGTCCCGCGAGCCAAAAGGAAAGTCTGGGATGACAGCAACCGAGACTAATCAGCCTGCTCGGAAAGGAAAGCCTGGTCCTCCACAGAAGGCTCCACCTCGATCCAAGGTTCGGAACCTGAACATACAAATTCAAGGGAGTCAGGACCTCCCAAACAAGTGATCAGGTAACAGCGAGTGGCATAAGAGGAAAGAGTATGAGAGGTGGTGCAATATCATGAGTAATCAGCCAGCAAGTAAAAGAAGCGCAACATGTTAAAAATGAAAGGGCATTATATAAGCTTAAGCTACGGCCTCATGAGACTAGTACCTCGAGGGAATAATCCAAACAAGGAAACCCTCATCTATATACCTTTATCTCATGTTACCGTAATCCAAGCGTATACAACACCCACAATTAGCGTCTTATTATTGTTATTATTATTATTATTACTTACCTTACCCTGATATCTAGCTATGTGGACTAGCGTCCCAGCACACATAGATCCATATCCCAGTAAAGCAAGGTTGTTATTGGAAACTAGCGGGGGTATCAACGAACTATGTTTACAGTGGGTCCCGTGCATACCCGGGACCACGGCCCAGGATTGTTCCGTTGCTTGGTAGACGGAACCCGCCGCAAGGCAAACAGGAGGGTCTTATTGTATGCCCTTATCATGATGGTACCAGGAATGAGGGAGCCAGCACTCCCCTCGGTCGCCTGGAGGCCCACAGGTCAGACCGGAAATTTAGTTGCACAACATACCTAATACCACTGTAAACACGAAACATATTGATAGCCGCATGTTTCCCCCGACCCAATGTAAGTTGTCCATTTTATGGTATATTAAATAATTATCAGATTTCGGGAATGAGCAGGAACATGTCAGGAGTACAGGTATATCAAGTTTGTAAATCATGAAGTCCGGTTATCATTCCCGTTATAATGATAATTATAGGAGTCAGGTATATCATGCCTTGTGTTAATAGATAGCATGATAAGAGGTGATATTCATCAAGTGACAAGTCTTGCAAATAGCGATATATAATAAATGACCCAAAGATAATGTTCAAAATCAAAGGAGTAATTAACCATAACAATTAATCAAGATTAGTCGACTAGGGAGAGAAATTAGTCGACTTAGAGAAGGAGTTAGTCGACTATAGTAAAGGGTCAAATCGACTTAAGAAGGCTGCGTTCGGTTGGGTCGCGTCTCAAAAGTGGCACGTTTCAAGAAGGTGGTGCGTTTCAAGAAAGTGGTGCGTTTTCAGAAAAGTGGTGCGTTTTCAGAAAAGTGGTGCGTTTTCAGGAAACTGGTGCGTTTTCAGCAAACTGGTGCGTTTTTAGCAAACTGGTGCGTTTTTAGGAAACTGGTGCGTTTTCAGGAAACTGGTGCGTTTTCAGCAAACTGGTGCGTTTTTAGCAAACTGGTGCGTTTTTAGGAAACTGGTGCGTTTTCAGGAAACTGGTGCGTTTTTAGCAAACTGGTGCGTTTTTAGCAAACTGGTGCGTTTTCAGCAAACTGGTGCGTTTTCTTAACAAATATGAAATAATATCCAAGTCTTGGCGAGTAGAATTACTCGCCTAAAATGCGTCCGACGCAGAGAAACGCGGTCCCAATCCAAAGGAGGGTACCGGTCCTCACAAGAGAAGGCAAAAGGTTGATGGTGCAAGTCCAACTCAATATGGCGAAACGAGATTTTGCAATCGTTGTTGCGGGGGACGAAGCTATAGTCCGTCGGAAAGAGGTCGACGAGGAGGTGAAGATGGTAGGCTTGACGGAGGCTACGGTGGTGCAGGTGGTGGTGGAGATGGTGGTGAAGCTTTTTGGTGAAGGTGGGTTCTTTGAGATTCTCTTGGTGAAAGAGGTTGAAGGAGGTGGTGTAGTTGTTGGAAATGGGGGAGGAGATGGAGGAGAAGAAGGTGGAGGAGCTGGTGGAGCTTGGTGTTGGAAAGAAAATGGAGAAGGTGGGTTGTGGTGGCCGGCCAAGAGCTTGGTGGTGGTGAGCTTGCTGTTGGAGCTTGCAGGAAACAAAGGAAATGAAGAAAATGAAGGAGAGAGATGATAGAAGTTATATATATATAGAAGGGGAAAATAATATAATAATGAGCCATCATTACTTTCCCTCCAATGAGTGCAGCGTTCACAATGTTCCAAGGCTGCGTTTAGGCAAATATAGAGCCAAACGCGGGAGTTCAATGCTGCGTCCAGTAGAAAATGCAAAGGGGCTGCGTTTCAGAGAAAAAGGACAAGGGCATGGGTGATTGGACTTGAGTTGAATTGGCCCATACGCATTTAATGCAGCAAGGGGAGGATCACTGCATTAATGATGGATCCAACTGGTGAAGCTCGCGTTTGAAGAAGGAGAGAGAAAAATGGAAAAAGAGAGAAGTGAAATAGTTGAATAGTTTCCCGGTATCTGAGAAAATACCGAGAACTCCGGAAAGGTCCAAAAATTGAAGTATCTCGGAAAGCTTTCCAAAAATTCACAAAAATCATAAATATTATAAAACGATTTTTGGTGGAATCGGTTTTCAGAAATTCAATTCCATTTTCAAAATAAAAAATCCTGGAATCTACTGTGAACGGTGTCTACACCGGGTAGGCTAGATTTTTGATAAAATCTGAAATTTCCCAAAAAATGCCCGAAGGAAGAAAATATAATTCTAAGTAGGAATGTGAAGGCGGAATTCATAAATTTGATTCCAATTGCAAATTAAAATTCCTGGAATCAACCAGTGATACTGGCCGACACCGGTTTTGAAGATTTTCATTTTAATTCCAAAATATTCCAGAAAATCATGAAAAATCTAAAATATTAAAAAATAATATTTGAAACTAAAATCAGTCAAATCCGGATACCAAACAGGTCAAGTCATGCAGTACTGCTATATGAGTAAGGATAGTAGAAAATAAATATAATAATAATAGAAGAAAATATGCTCAAAAATCAGAATACGTGACTGTGCACGTATACTGGGAATGGGGTGTTACATTCATTGTGAAATTCGACTAGGAAAGGTACGAAGAGTTCCTCTCTTCTGGCTTCAAGAGCCCCAGGATGATACGGCAATACTGCATGGTCTCCTCGGAGATCCGCTCTCAAGTCTCTTCGAGACTTCCCCAAAGTTGGCCTGCGCAAACAGGGCTATTTCTGGCCTCGTCACGCGTGTGGCCCGCGTCATTGTCTCCCACGAGACAAGGAAGCCAATGTCATTGAAGGCTAATCTTGCCACGCCCCTCCTCTTCCTCAGCTCCAGGTTACCAGGGGTCCCCAACAACCCGTGAAGCATAACCAAATGTAGAACATCGACAAAAGCGTCGCACACATCGACAACAGATAGAAGAAGCTGAAAATACTATCTGTATGACAGGTACAGGACGCGAAGCTCAGGCTCGCGTCCCTTCTGAACTGCGTCAGATGCGCGAAGTCTGTGTCTAGATACTAAAACGTAGAGCTGGAGAAGCTCGCGTTTCTGAGACCCTATCTCACAGACGCAATGGTCAATAACGCGAGGTCACTTCGCGTCCCTTCTGAACTGCGTCAGATGTGCGAAGTCTGTGTCTGGATACTAAAATGTAGAGTTGGAGAAGCTCGCGTTTCTGAGACCCTATCTCACAGACGCGATGGTCAATAACGCGAGGTCCGCGTCTCTTCTTAGAGACACGTGACCCGCATCTCTACTACAGAATGCGGGACTCATGAAGTCTGTGTCTCTCAAGTGTCACCAGACAAATGTGACAACAGCAACGTGAGGTCCACGTCTCTTATCAGCAGAGGCACGAGACCCACGTCTCAAAGCCAAAACGCAAAGCCGTGTCTGTTCTACAGAACGTGAACTCCGCATCTCCGAACCCTGCGCCCTTGAGACTTGCGTCTCGGAGTTGCGACACAAAGTTAACATTCACTTTCTGACAGCTACGGACAGAAGGGAGCTGAAAAGTCTTCGTCCTTAGGGACTCGACGCTGGTCTCTTTGATCCCCCTCTGATAGATCTAAGGGATTACTTGACAAAGAAGAAGAGTGTTCATCAAATCACTCCACTATGCTGCTGTGAATAGCTCATCACAGCGGTGCTCTCTGAATGCCACTGCAGCTCGCATGTAAGCAAACAGTCGGTGTTCAACCGGTTATCATCTACGTCAATCTCCCGCTCGGCCAAAAGGCGTCGCTCTTGCACAAGGAGAACCTTCTCTGATACAGAGTACCCTGAAGTTACTGCGAATATGGTAGGTCCAAGCACTATGCCAAGCAGAACTAAGGGAAAGCAACCAATAATCAGCTCTGACGAGTCTGATACTGAGCCGGAAGGAGTGTACCGGCATACCTGCTCTCGAACTGGTGTAATAACCCCAGTGGACTACAGTACCCTAACCCGGGGCATTGAAGTAAGTGAGTCATACTCTGCCATTATGGAGTCACAGGCCTCAAACTCTTCTATAAAGAAAGAAGCCTTCACGTATATGACAGGGACTTCTGAAGAAATGGCCAGGCGCTTTGAATAGCAAGCCTAAGTCCAGAGGGAACAACTCTATATGATTCGTGCCCGATAAGAATCTATCGACACCCTCAAGCAGATGTTTTGGCAATTGTTTGAGGACAAGAAGAAGAAGCCAAAAGCCAAGACTCCTTCTAAGAAGTCCAAGAGCAAACGGAAGGAAGGAGAAAGTTCATCCTCTGCACATACCGAGGAGGAGGAGGAGCATTCTAACTTCGAGTCGTCCAAGCTCCAAAGAGGGAGGCAATTCAAAGAATAGGAGCACTCATTCCAAAAGGATGAGTAAACTGAAATAGCATCTTGAAGCCCTCGCCAATCGGGAAGGCCTTCAAGAGCAGGAGTGGTCCGGTCATACCCGGCTGAGTGGGATCTTGTCCCGTACCTCCTAAATTTAAAGCTCCGACCATACGGGCCTTCGATGGTAAAGGGTCACGAACCAGCATATATACTGCCTCAAGTCCCAGACTGGTAATGTAGTATCAAATGATGCCATTCTGACACGTTTATTCATCGGCACCCTTAAGGGGATTGCTATTGAATGGTTCATGAAACTCCCAGAAGGCTCTATCAAGAACTAGGGTGATCTAGAGAGACCTTTCCTCACCCGTTTCTTCGAAGATGATTCAGAGATTACTATGCCAACTCTTTTGGCAACAAGGCAACAGAAGGGAGAGCCAGTTAAAGCATTTGTGGAGAGATTTTAGAACATGGCACCTGATGTCCTAGCAGTATGACCCAGGCCACCCTAGTGGAAACATGCCATCACAATTTGTAAACCTCACTCCTAGCTCAGATAGGGTTAGCTAAAAGCCGTAACTGAAAGTAGTTGGTCTAGCAAGGCGAAGAGATAGAAGAGATTATCCCCAGGATTAAGGCAGAAGAAAACCAGCGCAGACCCGAAAACTCGACAAGGCGCGCGTCAGAAGCATCTTTTCAAGTTAAAAGAAGGACAAACTAGCGATAGAGATGAAGTCTCCCTCTAAGCCCCAACCAGCTAGAGGGTTGGCTCTTCAAATCAGCCGCGCGTCAACAAGCAGTACTCCTTCAAAGACGAGCATGTCGATTCGTTGTTCAAGTTACTCAACAAGAGCAATAGACTGAACCTTCTTGAAGCTAGACGAGTTTTAAAATTTTTTAAGTCATGAACTCTAAACGCGAGTCTCATATACAAAACCAGCGGAGTTCACCATGATCACATTTGAAGCACTTGGGACTCAAAAATCTACAAGCTTGTGTTTCATCAAGATAACGCGAAGATCGCATTTGCAAAGCATGGATGCATGAATTTCAAGTTGACTATCTAAACTTCAAGAAAGAACCTTCAAAAGTTTCGGGAAGAGATCAAGAAATAGAGCATGGACACTTGGGTCTCAAGTCAACTGTCTAAACCTCAAGAATAAAGTTTCAAAAGTTTTAGGAAAAGATCAAGAGACAGTCTCTTTATGATTGGTGATGACAGAGCCACAAGGGAACAAAGTTTTATTATGGCGAAGGCTATTTCTTGCCTGAAGAAGAGTTCTTTAGAGGAAGGACAACATCCGTCAAGACCCGGCCATAAAAGCACCTGAGGGGATGCTTTTTGATTTTGAAATCACTTAACAGTGATAATCTTTGAAGAAAATTGTAAGAAAGCATCATAGCTTTGGGTTCGTTCAGAACTTTAAAAGTTGTTCAGGATGTAGACTTGAAGAAGAAGACGGTCTAAGAACCCTAAAGGTTGTTCAGAGCACCTGCCCATGAAGGAAAAAACAGTCAAGACTAACGACTGTCAAGAGACTTATGGCCTATTTATAGGCTGGCTAAATGATTCTTAATTAACGGTAAGAAAATCAAAATCCAGATTTCAGAGCCTCGCGGGTGTGCCCGATAGGCTAAGTTTTGCCAATTTTATTTTTGGATTTAAAATTAAAATAAAATCTTTTCAAATCCTGTCATAATATTTGGGTCAGAGATAACTGTTGAGATTCGTATCTTTCCATGTCCTGTCACATCAGCTCTCTGCCCAAGTTCTGCAGTGACACTTTCTAAGGCAATTTTGTTTCTCTGCACAAGGAAAGATTTCTTCCTCTGTCCAAGGATTGTTTCTCTGCCCAAGGATTTTCTAATGATGTAAAACTCTCTTTATAAAGGATCTATTCCCTGCTCTCAAAAATAGAACTTAACCATCTTCTTTCTCTCTAAAATTCTTAAACTCTTCAGTTCTTCCCTGCATCTCTGGAGGAAACAAAACTGAGCTGTTCGAGGGCCTGTGCATTGCGAGTGCACTCTTATAGGGCCAGTGATCGCTGAATCCTAAAGGGTAGGCCGCCATCAACCTGCTGCATCGAGATAATCTCTCAGAGGGGCGCGATCTACTCTTAAGGACAGTGTTCCGCACGCCTCAATCAAAATAGAGAAGTTCCTTTCTTCTTGAAAGTTTAATTTAAATAGCTTAGCAGTATTTCGTACATTATTTTACAACAATCTTAAGAGTAGATATGGATACTGCTATGGTTGTTGCTACTAATGTTAAGTCTCTGCTTGACATCTCTAAGATTGAACCATTTAATGGAACCCACTATAAAAGATGGTAAGAAAAAGTTATGTTCACACATGATGTAACTGGTTATGCCTTTGCTATAACTGATCCTAAACTAGAAAAAGAAAAGGAATTATAAAACTGGGAAAAGGCCAACAAAATCTGTAGACACATCATTCTCAGCACACTTAGTAATGCACTGTTTGATATTTACTGTCCTTATAAAACTGCAACTGAAATTTGGGAAAGTCTTAATAAGAAATACATTCTTGAAGATGCTGGAACTCAAAAATTTACTATTGGAAAATTTCTGAATTTTGTCATGTTTGATGAAAAAGATATTTCCTCTCAAATTCATGAATACCATGTTCTAATTGATGATCTTAAAAATGAAAATATCACCCTACCCAAAGGCTTTGTGCTGAAGCCCTAATTGAAAAACTACCCGACTCCTGAAAAGATTACAAGAAAGAAGTAAAGCATAAAAGAAAACAAATGAACCTTGACGATGTAATAATTCATATTAGAATTAAAGAGAAAAATAAAGAAAGAGAGAAAACTGAAAGGGCCAAGGAGCTTACTTCCAAGGTAAATCTAATTGAAAGCAAGCTTTCTAAACTAAAGAAATATTTTTATAAGCCAAACTTCAAATCAAATCAGAACCCTAAGATGAAAAGAAACCCTACCTCTACTTTCAAGAAGAAAGGAAACTGTTTTGTGTGTGACAAACCCAGACACTATTCAGCACAGTGTAGGTTCCGGAAGACTGGTGAGGCTCCATCCAAACTACAAGTTAGCCTGGTTGAGAGTGACATTATTGCTGATGTAATCTCTGAAGTTAACATGGTTGCACATAATAAGAATTGGGTGATTGGTTCCGGGGCAACCCGACATATATGTGCCGACAGAGGAGCTTTCTCTTCTTACTCCTCTGTTCATGATGGTGAGAACAAGTGTTCATGGGCGATTCGAGGCCCTCACCCATTGTGGGTAAGGGAAAGGTGCTTCTCAAGCTCACTTCAGGGAAGATCCTTTCTCTTACAGATGTGCTTCATGTTCCTGAGATTCGTTGGAACCTCATTTCTATTTCCCTTCTTAGAAAAGCTGGAGTTAAGGTCTGCTTTGAATCTGATAAAATTGTAATGACTAGGAATGGACAATTTGTTGGTAAAGGGTACTATAGTTAGGGTTTATTTATGTTGAATGTACTTGAAATCATGAATGAAAATGCATTTACTTCTTCTGCTTACATGATTGACTCTTATGATCTTTGGCATGGTAGGTTAGAACATGTTAGTTTTTCTTACATTAAGAAAATGAAAGATATAGGTCTATTGCATACTATAACTATATCTAATCATGACAAATGTGCAATATGTGTTGAATCTAAATCCACTAAGAAATCATGCAAAAGTGTACAAAGAGAATCTGAATTGCTTGAGCTTATTCATAGTGATCTTGGTGACTTTAAAAATAACTTAATTAGAGGTGGTAAAAGATTCTATATTATCTTATTACTGACTGTTCTAGATATACAGTAGTCTATCTGTTAAGCTCTAAAGATGAAGCCTTTGGAATATTTCTGAAATATAAATCAGAAGTTGAAAATCAACTAAATAAGAAAATTAAGAGACTGATATCGGATAGAGGTGGTGAATATTAACTTAAACAATTTAATAAACTTTGTGAACAACATGGAATAATTCATGAGACTACCCCTCTATATTCACCTGAATCTAATGGTGTTACTGAAAGAAAAAATAGAACACTCAAAAATATGATGAATGCTATGTTTATAAGTTATGATGCACCTTTGAACCTGTGGGGGAGGCTATACTCTCTGCTTGTCATATTCAAAATAAAATACCCTATAAGAAAACTAGCATAACTCCATATGAAATTTGAAAAGGTCATGCACCAAACTTAAACTATTTAAAAGTGTGGGGGTGCCTAACTAAAGTTCTTATACCTGAACCCAAAAGAAAGAAACTAGGACCCAAAATCTTTAACTGCATGTTTATTGGTTATGCCCATCATAGTGCTTCATATAAGTTTCTTGTGACAAAAGTGATAATAATGTTTGGAGATTAACACTATTGTTGAAACTAAAAATGCAGAATTCTTTGAGCATGTTTTTTCATTGAAAACTCATGTTGATAAAGCTTCTCATGCTTCATCATCTAGTCATGCACAAGAATCTAATGATAATGAAGAGACTGAACTAAGGAGAAGTAAAAGAGTTAGAAAAGAAACTGACTTTGGTAAAGATTTCTATACATTTCTTATTGGTGATGACCCTCTCACTTATAAAAAGGCTATCTCTAAAAAGGCTATCTCTTCTCCAGATACTCCATTCTGAAAAGAGGCTATTAATAATGCATTAGAATTCATATTATCAAATCACACTTGGGAACTTATTGATTTGCCACCAGGAGCAAAACCAATTGGTTGTAAATGGATATTTAAAAGAAAACTGAAACGTGATGGGTCTTTGGATAAATTTAAAACTAGATTGGTTGCTAAAGGATACACTCAAAAGAAAGACTTTGATTATTTTGATACATTTGCTCTTGTGACTAGAATTGCATCTATTAGAGTGTTGGTTGCTTTAGCAGCTATTCATAAGCTTGTGATACATTAAATGGATATTAAAACTGCATTCTTAAATGGAGAACTGAAAGAAGAAATATACATAGACCAACCTGAAGGTTGTCTGACAACAGGAAATGAACACAAAGTCTTCAAACTTGTAAAATATTTATATGATTTAAAACAAGCACCCAAACAATGGCATGATAAATTTGATAGTGTTCTTGTTTCCTGTGGCTATCAGATTAATGAGGCTGATAAATGTATCTATACTAAATTTGAGGATAATGTTGGTGTTATCATATGTTTATATGTTGATGATATGCTTATATTTGGTACAAACTTAGAAATTATAAATGACACCAAATTATTTTTGTCCTCTAATTTTGATATGAAAGACATAGGTAAAGTTGATGTGATCTTAGGAATTAAAATAACTAGAGATTCTGATCGTATCATGCTTTCACGAGGACACTATATAGAAAGAATGTTGAAAAGATTTGGTCATTTTCACTGCACTCTTATTTCCACACCTTATGATGGCAGCATTCACTTAAGAAAGAATAAAGAAGAAAATGTGTCATAATCTGAGTATGCAAAAATCATTGATAGTTTAATATACTTGATGAATTATACACGACCTGACATTGCTTATGCCATGGGACGACTTAGTCGTTATACTGACTGTCCTAATAAGACCATTGGACAGCATTATATCGAGTGCTAAAGTATCTGAAAAGAACTATTAATTATAGTTTGACATATTGTGGCTTTCCTTCTGTTTTAGAAGGATTCTCAGATGCTAACTGGATCTCTGATTCTGATAAGTTAAAATCTACAAGTGGATATGTGATCACACTTGGTGGGGGTGCGGTGTCGTGAAAATCATCCAAGCAAACCGTCACAGCTCGCTCCACTATGGAGTCTGAGTTTGTTACCTTAGAAAAGACAGGTACTAAGGCTGAGTGGCTCAGGAATCTTTTGATTGATATACCAATTTGGAAGAGACCAGCTTCGTCTGTATCTATTCATTGTGATAATCAAGCTACTATTACTAGAGCTAAGAATAAAATATACAATGGAAAGAGTAGGCATATACGCCTAAGACATAAAATTGTGAAGCAGCTGCTAGATCATGAGATCATATCTCTTGACTATGTGAGGTCAGAGCTTAATATAAGTGATCCATTTACCAAACCACTAGGGAGAAAACTAGTAGAGAATACATCGAGGGGAATGGGACTCATGTCTATAACAAAGAGTCAAAAATGATAGTAACCCAACCTATGTGATTGATGAACTCATGAAGTAGGTTCATATGGGTAATAACAAATCATTTGTTGACTTGGCGATGCACTATCATTATTTTATTATTGAGAAGTCCCTTCCTATGATGTAGATAATGCAAATTGCAATGTGCAAAGGATGAGCATTAGCTCTTAATGGATTACCATATCCCTTATTGGGTGGTGTGTTTAATTGCAATGCACGCTTGATGGATCCACCTATTGAGTGTGAAAGTGGGGCCGCTTCCTATGAGAATGTAGACATTCTCTAGAGCGCTCATGAATATCCAGGTAGGGCGCATGGCCGATTCGCGCCAACCCATTTTGAACAGCTCGGTTCTATGAATGATATGTGTGTAGTAGGTCAATGATCCATAATTAGGAAAATTGGTTCATAAAAACTTTATGTTTCACCAACTTGTTGTGGGACACACCTACATATCCTAGGTAGTGGTTCATAGACCAAAAGTCACCATTATTGATGAATTGAGTTCTTATGTTTCCTTCTCTTCTTTCTCGTTCCTATTATCCTTCCTTTTAATTTTGAAATAGTGGTGGATTGTTAGTATTTTGAGGGTATTTCAAAATTAAGTAAAGTTCTTTTAGTCCCACATTGGATAGGAAAAGAACTCTTTAGTGTTTATATATGAAGTCTCTTTCATGATGGGTTGTGTGGGTTAGAAGCTAGTGGGTGCTCGCGCGCACACAAGCCCATTGAGGTCCAGTGAAGAGAATTGGGTTACCGGATCTAGAAAACCTTAATGCGCAGCGCATGTGCGCCCGCATCGCACGCGCAGGGGGGTGCAAATCCGTGTTTCAGAGCCTCTCGCGGGGTGCCCGAATTGGCTAAGTTTTACCAAATTTATTTTGGATTTAAAATTAAAATAAAATCTTTTTAAATCCTGTCATAATATTTAGGTCAGAGATAGCTGTTGAGATTCGTATCTTTTCATGTCCTGTCACATCAGCTCTCTGCCCAAGTTCTACAGTGACACTTTCCAAGGCAATTTTGTTTCTCTGCATAATGAAAGATTTCTTCCTCTATCTAAGGATTGTTTCTCTGTCCAAGGATTTTCTAATGATATAAAACTCTCTTTATAAAGGATCTATTCCCTACTCTCAAAAACAAAACTCAACCATCTTCTTCCTCTCTGAAAATTCTTAAACTCTTCAGTTCTTCCCCGCATTTCTTGAGGTAACAAAACCGAGCTGTTCGAGGGCCTGTACATTGCGAGTGCACACTTGCAGGGCCAGCGATCGTTGAATCTTGGAGGGTAGGCCGCCATCAACCTGCTGCACCGAAATAATCTCTCAGAGAGGCGCGATCTACTCTTAAGGACAGTGCTCCGCACGCCTCAATAAAAATAGAGAAATTTCTTCCTTCTTGACAGTTTAATTTAAATAGCTTAATAGTATTTCGTAAATTATTTTACAACATGTAGTATCCATGCGAATGTGTATAGGTGATCCTTTCAAATTTGACATCTCTGCGTAGTTATATTGTATCTAATACTAGTATCTATATTCCTGCAACTTTGACTATTATTAATATAGATTAAGTGTGCAAAATCTAAGATTTGAATGGCATGCGCGCAAAAAAGAAATAGGAGCGGAAACGGACCGTCTAAAAAATCGGGAGTAATTTTCGTGTTTTTATCCCGCCCACAGATCCGGACACCACGTGGACTCGATGAGAAAGTGACGGCAAGCGACGCTAGAAAAGGGCAAAAGACCCTCTGTCACCGTTGGATCGACGCCACGTGTGCCTTTCTGTCCGTCGTTATCCATCCCTGGCAATAGCCCCCTTTAAACACTCCACCGTTCTCTCTCTCCGCCCCCATTCAAATCTAGCAAGAAAAAAAAAAATTCACAAATCAAAATCTCTCTCTCTCTAAAAAAAATGGCGTCTTCAACTCTGATCTCGTTCCGCTCATCGCCGATCATCGCGAGCTCCACTCCCGCCAGTCGCGGGCGGAGGAGCGGCGGAAGCGGCGGGGGCGGGAACTGGTGGACGCCGCTGTTCGGGTGGCCGTCGGAGCCGGACTACGTGGAGGCGGCGACGAGGCCGCCGGCGGGGGAGGGGGAGGGGGAGGAGCAGAGGCAGAGGCCGAGGAAGTTCGCGGCGCTGACGGAGGAGAAGGCGAGGGAGCTGAGGATGAGGACGAAGGAGATGGAAAGCTTTCACCACGTCATGTACCATTCCGCCATCGCCACCCGCCTCGCCTCCGATCTCAATCGCAGATCTGAGATCTAGGGCCTAGGGTTTCTACAAATTTCAAAACAAATTCGTCGACTTGGTGCTCTCTTTTTTTTTTTTTTGCTTTCCTTTTTTTTTTGAATGTAAAATTTTGGGGAAGAAATAATGAAGTTTGGCGGTTGGATGCGAAGGAGACGTTATATTTTGTTGTGATCCTTTGTTGACCGTTGGATCTTGTATATATATGGGGCTTTTTATTTAACTTTTCTACTTTTGGAAAATGCGAGATCAGCGTATTGAGACCGTTGGATCTAGATCGAACGGCGGGAAGATGTTTTCGGATATATAATAAATTTATAGCAAGGAGAGAGCTGGGAAATGTCATCTTTTTTTTAAGAAGATGGAAATGTCATCTTATTATTGTTGTTTTTATTTTATTATAATAATTAATAATAATAATATGGTGATTGCTTTTTACCAACTGTGAAATTCACACGAAGTTTAGTTGTTATATGTCACTATCTTGCCATCGTGAATAAATAACATGATGGATTCATATTGCTCTATGTAAATAAATTACGAATTTCATACGCATTGTTGCCTTTGTGAGTGAGTAGGACAAGTGATGATTTGATATTGCTTCATTTTTGCGTCTGTTTGTTTGTAATATTTGAGAGGAAGAGTGAGGAAGAGAGAAAGGGTTCTTTCTCTCTTCTTCCTGTTTATTTGCTAGAGGAAGAGAGCTCTCTTAAGGGGCATCCGACTTGGCTGAAGAGGAGAAGAATTTCTTCCCCTCAAAAATCACCAGAAAAAGCAGTGAATCTCGAGGATCAATGTGAGATAGAGATAGGAGAGAGAGGAGAGAGAATCGACAAAAGGGTTTTTTCTTTTCTTTTTTGATTCCCCCTCCCTCTTCTTTTCTTTCCCAATCAAACATCAAAAGCAAAAGAAGAAAAGAACCTTTTCCCCTCTTCAACCACTCTTACCTTCGTGAAACAAACAAGCCCTTTTGTGGGTGAACTTGAGCGAGATCTACTTTAAACTTTTTTGATTTTTTTTAAGAAAACCCTTCTAAATTTCAAAATCCAAAATATCCCCATCTACTATCTTCAAAATTGTTAACAAAACTTTCCTCAATTTACTGTTTGTTTAACTATTAGTCACATGACTTTTATGTGTTTATTTTATGATAAAATTACACTTAGCTCATCACTTGTCTTTTACGTTTTTTTTTTTTTTTGAGAAAAAGGGCCAAAAAAGACACTTTCAGTTCATCATCAATGGGGAACGGATATTGCATCACAAGGAATGATGAAGGCACCCAAAGATTCTTGGGCACACATTTTTTTGATAAAGGCAACCCCTCAAATTTTAAAAATAGCGAAAATGTCTTCTTCTTCTTCTCTTTCTCTCCCCCGCCGACGCGGCTCGCCGTCCCCTCGCCGTCCTCCCCCCGCCGCCCCCTCGTCCCTCCCCTCATCCGCCCCTCCCCCAGTAGCTGTTCAATCGAGCAGAGGAGATTTGCTCGGCAGGATCTAGCCGAACAGACATATGTCTGTTTGGTCAGAGTCTGCCCGTGCTGGGGGGGAGGGGGACAAGAGGGGAGGAGTATAGAGGGCGGGCGGGGGAGATCCTAAGAGTAAGGGAAGGGCAGCGAGGTGGCGTAGAGGGAGGTTGGGGCGAGCCGTGGAAGACGGCAGAGGAGGAAGAAAGGAGGAAGAAGAATGACATTTTGGACTTTTCATCAAGGATAAAATTTTAAAAATAAATAATGACACACTTATAATTATTTGTGAGGTGCCTTTCTCTTTTTTTTGGGGTGGCAATATCCGCTCCCCCGCCAATGTCATGGTGGGCTATACTGAGAAACAAATAGTTTAAAATTTCAAAGTTAAGAGGGGTTTTCTAACAAAACTAAAAAAGTTTTAAGGGATAATTAAAAAATAAGCCTTACTATAGTATAAACGTGTATATAATTTGAATTATAACGTGTATATAATTTGAATTATTCTTACTCATGACTGAAGCTATATATCTTATTTACTACATATTACCTCAATTTACAGGGTTATAAAGCTCGACACCTTTGTGTAACTACAATTTTGTGAGAGACAAAAAGACAAATACGAAATCAAAATTAAAGATTGAAGCAAAATAATAAAATTTGAATCAGCAGCCGACGACGAGAATTTCGATGGTGAGATGTGATTTGCTTTGTATACAAATGTCTGGAGTACAGGAAAAAAGTTTACTACAGACAAGAAAAATACGGTACCGGTCACACTTTGCATGTGAATGTTATAATTTTTCATTTTTTTGGAATTTGGTGTGCTCTAAACTCTTGCATCCATATAAGTTCAGACTTCAGCCATCACTTCAATGGTTAGTTTCGTCCCTTTCGGGGTGCAATTGGCTCGGGTTGGGTCAGGTTGAAAGCCAACCCATGCCCAAAGCCAAACATGAAACACCCAGGCAGAACGCGGACCCGACTACAACCCGAAAATCCCAACCCGAACTCAACAAGAACTTAATTGACATGTTCGGTTTGGTTGGGCCATTCGGGTTCGGGTTGATACTAATGACCAAAGATACTTTGATAAATTATATATATGTATTTACACATATATTTGGTACGTATAAGTATTTATATTTTTGTACTATTTATTATATAAAATATACATAATTATTGTTGAGAAATATGAAGAATTAAATGTGAATCTTTGAGTTGAATTACGGCGAGATCCGTTGATAAAATCAATTGGATAATGGTTGGAGTGTGTTCTCCTTCCATTGGGGATAAACGTGGTATATTCATATATTCAATTCCGACTTCGAATGAATGAGATATTCAAGTCTAAAGTTTGCCTAATTCAAAAACCAAAAGGAGACTAAAGGTAGCTAAAAATATTTAGCCCCACATTGGCCATAGGATGTAAGTTTGAAGTGTTTCAATAGAGAAAAATGGGAACAAAGGGTGTGTCCTTTGGGAACTTGGAGTTTTCGCGCGCGATTAGGGGGAAACCATGCCCACACTCTGGCGCAGCGGTGCCAATGCCGGAGCCGGGCTCGGGTTCCCTACCCGGTCCGGTCCGATTCTTTTTGAGCCGGGTCTCACAAGTATGGGTTATAGCGGATCGTACCCGCTCCGCCATCCGGATCCAAACCGACTCAGCGCAACGGCTGACAGAAAACCGCCGCGAACAGTTGGGCGGTTTCTGCCTGAAATAAACCGTTGCAACGGTTCAAACCGAACCGTTGCAACCGTTCAGTCGGGTTCAGACGGTTGTACCCCTCCCGGAGCGCTATGAACTTTTCTCTCATTTCAGAACATAGACAGAAACACAAAACAGTACCGAAAAAGGAAAACAAGTTCCTTCCTCTGCATTCCGAAGTGGGACTTCTGCAACTCAGATTCAGAAATGACTTCCAATAGGAAGTGGGAATTCTGCAACTCAGATTCCGAAGTGACTTCCAACAGATTCTGAAGAATCGTTCTGAAAGAAGGCTCAGAAAATTCAACAGATTCTTTAAGAGAATTGCTGTCTGAATCTGTGACTTACAAAGAAGAATATTCTTCTATCTCTCACTTTTCTCTGCAGTGGGTGTTCCTCCAAAGTAAAGACAACAGAAAAGGAAAACAAGTTCCTTCCTCTGCATTCTGAAATGGGACTTCTGCAACTTAGATTCAGAAGTGACTTCCAATAGGAAGTGAGAATTCTGCAACTTAAATTCTGAAGTGACTTCTAACAGATTCTGAAGATCCGTTCTGAAAGAAGGCTCAGAAAATTTAATAGATTCTTTAAGAGAATTGTTGTCTGAATCTGTGACTTCCAAAGCAGAATATTCTTCTTTCTCCCTCTTTTCTCTATAGTGGGTGTTCTTCTAAAGTAAAGACAACAGAAAAGGAAAACAAGTTCCTTCCTCTGCATTCTGAAATGGGACTTCTGCAACTTAGATTCAGAAGTGACTTCCAACATAAAGTGAAAATTCTGCAACTCGGATTCTGAAGTAACTTCTAACAGATTCTGAAGATTCGTTCTGAAAGAAGGCTCAGAAAATTCAACAGATTCTTTAAGAGAATTGTTGTCTGAATCTATGACTTTCAAAGAAGAATATTTTTCTATCTCCCTCCTTTCTCTGCAGTGGGTGTTCCTCTAAAGTAAAGAGAAATATTCTCCCAGAAATTTGTCTTGGTCCTGCTGCTTTCATAATCCTGTGAAGGTACTGGTTAACTACGGTTCGACCATACGGTGATTTGATAGTGCTATTCAAATACCGTAAAGGAGTGTTGTATCTTGGGAGACCAGCGTCTATTAACCCGTTAGCATCATAGAGGGGGACGTAATTGTCTTAAGGAGATTCGCTATAAGCGTCCCTCACTCCAAATACTGTAAAGTGAATTAATTTTCTTTATACAGGGGTTATACTGATATTCAGTATATTAAGACTGACTTATACCAGTCTAATTAGTGTTTCACCAAGGAAGGTAATTGAAAGGTGGTTCTGTAATTAAGGAACGTTCTATTGAATGGAAAACCTCCCATCTGATATTCACCGACCTGATCAATTAGATCGGTGATATTGATTAGTTGTCAGATTGATCCTAGTAACTAACAATCTTAAGACAATTAGCTCTTGAAGTTACTTACTTCTGTTCTGCTTGAACTTGCAGAAAATATCTGAGACTAATCAAGACAGCTCAAGTAAGGCACCAAACATGCAGATTCAAACTTTGATGCCTGCACCACTTCTTAATCTGAAGCCGGAGAAGCCAGGAAAATTTCATGGCACAGAATTCAAGAGGTGGCAAAAGAAGATGCTCTTCTACTTGACCACTCTGCATCTGGCCAAATTCCTACAAAAGGATCCACCAGAATCCAGAACTGATCGGGACTCATTCCTTGCAATCGATGCATGGACTCAATGTGACTTCCTTTGCCGAAACTATATTTTGAATGGACTGAAGACTCTCTTTACAATGTCTACATTCCTATCACAACCGCAAAGAAGTTATGAGTCAGTTTGATAAGAAGTACAAGACTAAGGATGCTGGTACCAAGAAGTTTATCGTAGGACAATTTTTAGAGGACAAGATGGTGGACAATAAGACTGTGATCAGTCAGGTGCAAGAGTTCCAATTTATCTTGCACGAGATAGAGGCTGAAGATATGAATCTACCTGAAACTTTTCAGGTTGCTACTATTATGGAGAAACTCCCACCTGCGTGGAGAGATTTCAAGAACTACCTGAAGCACAAGCGCAAGGAGCTAAAGTTGGAAGATCTCATTGTGAGGCTTCAAATTGAGGAGGACAATCGAAAGTCCGAGAAAAATAGCAGTAAGAACTCCTATAAAGGCAAGGTCAATGTGATCGAAGACTCAAAGGGGAAAGCGTCTACTTTCAAAAGCTTAAAGCGGAAGAAGACTGCCTAAGAGTACAAAGGCAAGGTCCAAGAAGGTAAGAACATGTGCTTCAAAGGAACTTGCTACATCTGCAACAAAGAGGGGCATAAGGTGAATGAATGCTGCAGCCGTCTCAAAAAGAATAAGAAGAACCATCCACAGGCAAACCTGACCGACCATGCGTCGCCAAGCCTTTCAGCTGTGGTGTCAGAAGTGAATCTGACGACCAACAATAAGGATTGGTGGGTAGACACTGGGGCTACTTGGCACATCTGCTCTGAGAAATTATTCTTCTCTGAATATCAAACACTAAAGCAAGATGAGCAACTCTTCATGGGAAACTCAGCCATCTCCAAAGTTGAGGGAAAAAGAAAGGTCATTCTGAAGTGGACATCTGGGAAAGAGTTTACTCTAAACGATGTGCTACATGTTCCATATATCCGCAAGAATCTGATCTCTGGATTAATACTTAGTAAGAAAGAGTTTAGAATGGTTTTTGAATCAAATAACTTTGTACTTACTAAGGGTGGGATGTATGTGGGAAAGGGTTATCTTGTTGATGGATTTTAAAGCCAATGAATGTTGCAGTGGTGGACAAAAACTCTGTGTATATGTACCCTAAGCCTATAAATAAAGAAAAGTCTTATGTTTATTTACTTGAGTCTCCTATTTTATGGCATGCTAGATTAGAGCATGCAAATTATAAGTCTTTAAAAAACTTATCTAATTTAGGATATATTCCTAAACTCAACTTGGAAAAATTTGCAAGTGTGAGATTTGTGTTGAGGCCAAGTTCGCAAAAAAATCATTTCACTCAATTGATCGAAATACAGAACCTTTAGGTTAATTTATAGCGATCTGTGTGACTTGAAGTTTATGCCAACTATAGGCGGGAAAAAGTATTTTATTACTTTTATTGATGACTGTACAAGATATTATTATGTGTATCTTCTAAACAGTAAGGATGAGGCAATGAATATATTTATAACATATAAAGCCGAAGTTGAGAATCAACTCAACAAGAATATCAAGATTCTAAAATCCGATCGAGACGGAGAATATGAATCAAACGATTTTAGTGAGTTATGTGCTAAATTTGGTATAATTCATCAAACTACAACACCATATACTCCTCAGCAAAATGGAATTACTGAACGGAAGAACAGAACTTCGAAGGAGATGGTCAATTCTATGCTCGTAAGTGCTGGAGCTCCGCAAAACTTATGGGGGGAAGCTCTGTTAACTGCAAATTAGATTCTAAATATAGTACCCCATAAGAAACTTGGTCTTATACCATTTGAGTTATGGCATGGAAGGACACCTTCCTACCATTACCTCAAAATGTGGGGTGCCTTGCAAAGGTACTAGCACCATTACCTAAAAAAACTAAGTTGGGAGCAAGAACTATGGACTGCATATTCATAGGATATGCCTTGAATAGTAGTGCCTACAGTTTTCTGGTTCATAAATCAGAAAAACCAGATATTCATGTAAACATGATTATCGAATATAGAGATATTGTATTCTTTGAAGACATCTTTCCATACAAACGGGAAACAGATAAGAATTCTGGAAAAAGAACACATGAGATGACATTCAGGGATAAAAGCCCCGAGAAACCGATTGTTAATGCGAAAATTGAATCAAGAATAAGTCAGAGATCTAGAATTTCAAAACCTTTTGGTCCAGATTTCATAGCATATGCTATTGAAAGTGAGCCTCAAACATTTAAAGAGGCTATGTCTACCCCAGAAGCACAAATGTGGAAAGAAGATTTAACCAGCGAAATAGAATCCAAACTAAGTAATCATATTTGAGAATTGGCAAACTTGTCTTCTGACAGTAAACCAATTGGGTGTAAGTTGATTTTCAAAAGAAAATTAAAACCCAATGGATCTATCGATAAGTACAAGGCTAGATTAGTAGCAAAAGGCTATCAACAAAAGGAAAAACTTGACTACTTCGATACTTATTCACCAGTAACAAGAATAACCTCCATTCGAATGTTGATTGCAATTGCAGTATTGCATAACTTAGATATCCAGCAAATGGATGTCAAGACTGCATTCTTAAACGGTGTATTAAATGAAGAAATATATATGGAGCAACCTGAAGGATTTATAGTCAAGGGCCAAGAACACAAAGCGTGTAAATTGGTAAAATCCTTATACAGTCTAAAGCAGGCTCCAAAATAATGGCATGAGAAATTCGATAGTGTCATGATCAAAGATGGATTCACTATCAATGAATATGATAAGTGTGTTTACACTAAAACAGTTGAAAATGTATGTATCATTGTTTGCCTTTATGTAGACGACATGTTGATACTTGGGACTAATATTGACCACTAAAAGAATACTATCCAACAGTTTTGACATGAAGGATCTGGGAGTTGCTGATATAATTTTAGGAATTAAAATCACAAGAACACCAGATGGAATCAGTCTATCTCAATCTCACTACGTAGATAAGATGATAGAAAGATTCAAGGATCATGGGATAAAGGAATACAAATCCTTTTCTCCCACCCATTCACCTTCGTAAGAATACAGGAACTGGAGTACGCCAGTTGGAGTATTCTCAGATTATCAGAAGTCTAATGTATTTAATGAATTGTACTAGAACCGATATTGCTTACGCTGTAAGTAAGTTAAGCAGATACACTAGTAACCCTAGTGATGATCATTGGACTGCTCTACTACGAGTATTAGATTACGTATACATACCAAGAAATATGCCTTGAGATATGGACAGTATCCACCTGTACTTAAAGGATACAGTGATGCTAATTGGATTGCAGATTCTGAGGAATCAAAATCAACTAGCGGATACATATTTATTCTAGGAGGAGCAGCGGTATCTTGAAAATCTTTCAAACAAACATGTATTGCCCATTCCACTATGGAATCGGAATTCATAGCCTTAGAGAAGGCCGGAGAAGAAGCAGAATGGCTTCGATAATTTTTAAAAGATATACCATTATGGTAAAAGCCAGTGTCCGCTATATGTATACACTGAGATAATCAAGCAGCTATATCTAGAGCACAAAATTTTTGTTGGCCCAAAGGCCCATCACTCTAGTTTTGATGATGATCAACTCATGTAGTTATGTTTACTGATGATCTTGTGTTTAATTAGTGACAGATTTGTTATCAAGATCTTAGTAGGTGTGGTGCTTCAACAAAGGATTTAAAGACATATTTTGGAGCTAGCACCGTTTGATTCACGAGCCTATGCATCAAGATTACATCAAGTACTCAAGAGGAGTCGAGCTCGTTGGATTGCATTTGGACCAAGTCAAGATGATGAGAAGACTTCAAGGGAAGACTTCAAGATCAAAACTTGTGTCTAGGTATAAGATTTAGTTTTTAGAAGATTTTGTTTTAGTTAAAATGTAAAGGATAGAATAGTTGGTGGCTTGCTCAAGTATTATATACACACACACTCTTGATAGTTTTGTTTTTACAAAAGATTTTTCATTTTGAAAAATACATGTTTGGATTTTGGTTTTCATGTTTACATATCTTTTAACCAAAACAAAGTTTAGAGCTTGATGTCAAAAACTTAGATATTTCATCTTATTTGTGTAGTGGATCATATCCATACACACTATGCTTTAATGAGTTCAAAATATCTAGTTTTTATTTAAAGGAGTTTTTGGGAAAATAAGATTTGAAAAACAGTTTTTATCATGAGCCAAATATTTTCAACTTACAAAAATAGTCCAAATCTTTTATAACATGCCTTGATTTTGTGCAAGCATGTTTGTATATCAAAGTATATTGGTTAAACTATTTTTGTAGATTTTTAAGTATTTTATGGGATTTTATTTGAGCCAAAAAGACAAACTTTTTAATCTCAGATTTCTGTTTTCAGGCGTCAAATAGTCGACTTACTACCTTACTAGTCAACTAACTCTGAAGTCGGCCGACCGGCTCGGTCGACCGACGTGCACGGACGTGCACGCCTTGACCTGGCAGATGGCCGGTCTGCCGACCCTGTCGATCGGAACTGAGAGCAGTGCTCTCTGTTCTTTTGGGTCGACCGGGCGGTCGACCGGAGGCTCCAACGGTCGGATTCTTGACCGTTGGCGGTCGACCGGGTGGTCGACCGACAGGTCTGACAGACCCCAACGGCTAGTTTTTGACAGCCTATATATTTGGGGATTTGGTCATTGTTTTCAACAAGATTTGGAGAGTGTTTTTGAGCTAGTTTTTCCAATCCTTTTCAGAGATTTTTCTCCACAAATTTGAGAGCAAATATTTCCTATCTAAGGGGAAGATTTTATCTAGAGTGTTAAAAGAGATTTTCTTGAGTTTTCCTCCACCATCTCTTTCCTAGTTTTCTCACACAAACACTTGAGCTATCCATTGCTATATCTACCTATAGGGTTTTGTTGTGAGAGTTTTTATTGGTGATCAAAGTGTTTAGATCACCAAGAGATCTTTTCTTGCTTCTTTGAGAAGGCGGACGTGTGTGTCCGCGGTGTTTTCGGGTTCGGGTGCGAACTCGTGTTTGAGGTGCGGCCTCGGCGAGCCGGTGGGCTTGCGGTGTGTACGGACTAGGGAGTCCGAGAGTTGTAGGTGTTGCGGCACCGGGTGATCCATTGGGATAGATCATAGTGGAAATCCTTCGTATGTCGAAAGCGGGGATGTAGAGCAAGGGTGCTCGAACCTCGAAACAAATCCCTTGTGTTTGCGATTGCTCACTCTCTCTCTTTGTCTCTTATTTATATCTTGCATGCTATTACTTGTCTTATCTTTACATGCTTGATATATTGTGTGCTCATTGATATACTTGCTTGGGTTTGTTTGCTAACACTTGTATTCAACCAAGAGAGCCAACGCGGCACCTCAACCCATTCAAGGGGAATCTAGAGGAGTTTGTCCAGAGCCCTTCACGGGGAATTCAGCAACACTCTTGTGTTATACGTGGTGTTTAGTGTAAAAGTTTTATTTGGTCATAATTGTTTTTAGCTTCCGCATTATTTGGCATTAAGTGACCATTAGATTAGCCATCACCTATTCACCCCCCCTCTAGGTGAACCTTCAATTGGTATCAGAGCTTGGTACTCTGATTTGGGTCTAACAACCTAGAGTTAAAGATCCTCATTTTTAGGCTAATCACATTATTTTGTACACACACCATGGACTTCATGTCACCACCCATGTTTGACATTCTTAACATCCATATATGGAAGGTGAAGATGTCCTTGTACCTCAAAGCCCTAAGTTATCATGTTTATCTTGCCGCAACTAATAATGATTATTGTTTATATGGAAGAATATTGAGGCTAATGCAAAAGCCCTTAATGCTTTAAAGTCTACCCTAGATGATGTTTATTTATCTAGAGTTTCTAACTTTGATTCGGCTTTTGTAGTATGGAATACCCTCATCTCCCTTGGCGATAATGATCAATACTATGCGGGGAGCAATTCGGACGTTGGAAGCAACACCTCCAACTTGTGCTACATGGTCCAAGGGGATAACCCCCTTGAGGTAACTACCGAATATGAGGATGAGGACATGTCATATGATGAGCTTACCACTTTTTGTCAACTCCTACTTGAGAAATATGACATGATTAAAAAGGAAAATAAAAATTTGAAAAAGAAATTTGAGTGCATGCATATAGAACATGATTCATTTAGAAATAATATTGCATGTTTAGAAAAAGAAAATGAAATTTTGAAAAATGAGAATGTTTCCCTCATGTCTAAATTGAATGATCTTTGTGAAGGAAACACAAGTTTGAAAAATGAAATTATTTTGGTGGGAAAACAAAAGGAAATTATTTTGCAAGAAAATAAATCTTTAAAAAGAAAATTTGTTGAAAAAGAAAAAGAAAACATTTTTCAAAAGAAAAAGAAAAATGATTCTATATCTCACCATGCTTTACATGCCACCACAAGTGAGATTAAAGATTTGAAAAATAAAATGGATTGTTTGAGTTCAACTTTGAACTCTTGTGCATTTAACCATACTAGATTGGAGTCTATGTTTTCAAAGAAACAAGCTCCACATTCTCATGCACATCATCATGCATATGCTTATGTTGCACGTCATGATCACACTCCTACACATAAGCATCCTAAGGTGTATACATGTACACATTGTGGCCGCAAAGGCCATTTAGCAAAATTTTGTTATGACAAGTTGCATTCTTTAAATTTTGCTAATAAAAATTTTTGGGTTCCTTACAAGACTAACCCCAAAGGACCCAAGAAAATATGGGTACCAAAACCCCCACCGTATGTTTTTGATGTAGGTGAGGGATCTCTCAAGACATGAGAGATTTGGTGCCTTGATGGTGGTTGCTTGAACTAAAAGGACACATATTTGGAGCACCGCGATCAAGGGAGTTTTGGTGGGAAAGACCACCATGCTTGGAGCTTTAGAGTTGGTAACAATCTCTAAACTCCTACTTTTTATGCTTGTTCATTCATGATATTTTTACCATGATCATGTTTTAAATGTCTATGTGCTTCATGTGGTAGAAACATGCTTAGATGTAGTTTTTATCAAAACTTGTATTATACATGTACAAATAGTGAGTTACATTTGATTCATATATGTTTGCACTTCATGCTCATTTGTACCCACTATATGCACATGTATAGACTAGTTTTGATGATTTCCTCATTTATACTTGTTTTGCCAATTTTCATATTTTACTTCATGTATATATATTTTGTATTCAAATCTAATAAATATACATGTATACCCGTGAGTCTCTTGCCTTCATGCAAATACATTGATAGACTCTTTTATGTTTGGGATATGTATGTGTATTATTAGGATTGGATAAATCATACATATACCTAGAAGTGTGGTTTGTTTTAATGAAAAATGAATTTTCATATTTGTTTGTTAAAAATAATTAAAAAAAATGATACTCACTTTTTTTAGCTTCAATGACTATTTTCATGTAAATGCTATATACATGATTCTTGTACACTCATACTTCATTTATTTTGTCATTACTTTGATTCATGAACATAATTTTGAGCTTCATAGATCGAGTGTCAATTCTTGCATTTGGTATGATTCATGAAATACATATGCGTTGATATCATGTTTTGAAGGATCCTTAACTAGTTTTTCAAAAATTATTTTAACTAGTTATTGTTCTTCATTTGGTAGTGATTTTCAATGCTAAAATATTTTCAAATCTAATTTTTGAAAACCCCTACCATCTATGGGAGGTTGGATGGGAGATCATGTTCATGTATGCTTTAAAATGAAAATTATTTAAAACTTGAACCATGATTGGGTGGTAGTTATATGAGATATACACTTGATCGTATTGTTATTTCAATTGGTATCATTGGGTTCTTTCAATTGATATCTAAATTGATAATTTTTGTATATACTCATATTTTGTTTTCTTATATATGTATGTATCAATTTCCATTGGTATATTTTTTCATACATATATATGATTTTCATGTGCTTAACTTACAATTGGTTCACATTTTTAAAAGTACAAAGTTTATGATGAAAAATAAAAATTTTTGATCATTATGTTTACTATTGGTATCAATATGTTTCAACTTCATATTTGTTAAATTTCAATTGGTATCAATATGTTTTACAATAATGATTATTTTCAATTTGGTATCTTAAAATTTGTTTGTTTTACTAAAGCTCTAATACCTTTAAAAATTTTGTTTAAGAAAAATTTTAAAAAAAAAACATTTTTTTTAATTTGTATTTCCTATATGCAAGAAGAGCTTAACATCTCTTCTACATATAGATTCATGTTGAGTGTATTGTATATTGAGGAGCTTGACAACTCTTCTTTATGTGGTACACGTGTGTAGGGGGAGCTTCACATCTCCTCTTATGCATTACATAATATGTGTTATGTGAATTGGGGCTTGTCATCTCTTCTTCATGTAATGCATATGTGTAGGGAAGCTAACTTAACGTCTTCCTCTTCATGAATGTATATCGCATATAATCCTTTATTGATTTAAGTTTACCCCTTATTGATCTCTTTGTTTATGACAAAAAGGGGGAGAAAGATTTGATGATTTTATTTTTACCTTAAACCCTTTGTTGATGATTGACAAAAGGGGGGAGAGGTATTTGCTATATATGCATGTTTTTATTAAAGGATTTATGTTTATGCATATATGTTTTGTTTTGCAAATAGGAGAAAAAGGATTTGATTTTGTTTTATCTCCTTGATTTGCATACATGTCATGTGCTTCATTTCCATATTATATTTGTTGGCCCAAGGTTACAATCACCCGTGTTTAGTGTGTTTTGATGATTACAAAACATATTAGTTATTTGTACTAATAATGTTTGTTTAAGTGTGTTTCAGGGTTCTAACTCAACTAGAAGGGTTCTTCCCTAAAGGAGAGTATTTTGGACTCAAGTCAACTCAAATTGGGCTCAAGAATCAAGTTATGAAGATCATATGGTGGAAAGCCCTCTTGAAGCACTTGTAGTACTTAGAACCAATGTAAGAAATAGGTTGTTAAAGTTTGAGTTTTGGAAATTGGCTCTAGGATACACACACACATTTTTAATACAAGTTTTCAAGTTAAAGTTTTTTCTAAGTTTTTCTCATGACTTAACAAATATACATGACTCTAAGTTTTACAAAGACATATATCTTTTTTAAATCATGTATACTCTTTTCATCATGATACTTAGATACTCTTTACTTCAAAATATTTTAAAACAAAAAAATTCCAAGTCCTGCTGCTGCTGTTTTTCTGTTTCAGGCTTGACCGGCCGACCGGCCCGGTCGACCGCGCTAGTATCAGGACGTGCACGTTTGTGCACGTCTGTCGGCCGACCGCTCGGGTCGACCGACTGTAAGCAGTTGCTCTCGGGTCGGCCGACCGCCCGAAGAAAACTGTGTTTTCTCTTAGAGGACGGTCGATCCGACCGGTCGACCCGAGCCCAACGGCTCTTTGCCAGCAGAGCTGGCGGCCGACCGGCCCGGTCGACCGCCAAGCCTGCAAAAGCCCAACGGCTCTTTCCTCTTTTGTGCAATTCTGAAATCTGTTTTATTGATCTGTTTTAGCAGGCTTTTTCTGAGGTTTTAGAGAATTTTTTCAGGTCAAATAAGATTAAAATAAATTGTTTTTAACCTATTTCTCTCCCTATAAATAGAGGAGAAGAGTCTCTTACAAAACACTAAGAAAAATCCTCAAGTTTTCATAGTTTTCAAAAAGAAAAGAAAAGTGTTTAAGCTCTTCATCTCCAACTCTTTCTTGAGCTTTGTTTTCAGTTGTGTTCCCTAGCAAAAATCATCTCTACAACTGAATTTTCTCACTACACTTCTTAGAGCCAAAAATTCCCTACTCAATCTATAAGGAAGTTGTAAAAGAGTGAGAGGTTGTAAGAAGTTTAGTGATCTTGTTGTGATCACTTTGGCTACTTGTGTTCATCTTGTTCTTGTGGAGACACCTCTTCGGTAGAGGTCCTTGTAAGTGGTGGAGCTCGGTGCTCGGGTCTTCGGTAGACCGTTGTAATCGTCCTCGGTGGATAGTGGAAACCCTTCACGGAGGTGAAGGCGGGGAGTAGAGCGGTGGCTCGAACCTCGAAACAAACATCTTGTGTTTGCGATTGCTTTGTATCCATTTTGCTTTAAATTTCTCTTGCTCTCTATTGCTTTCAATTACTTGCTTGAGATCTAGTTTTCTTTCCTTGTGTTATTGCCTCTAGTTTGTGATACTTGTGATATATCTTGTGTGTATTTCATCATTACATATTATTCATTCTTTGTTCGATCAATTCTCATACAACAAGGTTGCATTGCGCACCTCTAACCCATTCAAGGGGAATTGGGAGGAAGGAGTTCAGAACCTCTCACGGGATATTCGGCTCTTAATCTTGTTTTGAGAGATCGTTGCATCATTCATCCATCTTAATTTTAAAAAGATTGTTAGATTAGCAATTACACCTATTCACCCCCCCTCTAGGTGTTTTTCAATTGGTATCAGAGCTTGGTTACTAGGCTCTTGGTTTAACAACCTTAGAGAGATCCTAATATTGCTAATCATTTCATTCATTCTCACTTAGTAAAGATGGCCAATGGTATTAAGACGCCCCCTAAGTTTGATGGACTTAACTTTCCCATATGGAAGGTTAAGATGACCGTTTTCATGCAATCTCTAGGTAGTCGAGTTGCAAAGGTCGTGACCAAACCCTTTAGTGCACCTCCCGGTGATGAATCCACTTGGTCCGAAATAGAGACTAAAGAATTTGATGCCAATGCTAGGGCTTACTATGCACTCCTTCAAGCCCTTAATGATGATGATATAGCTAGAGTTATTCATTACAAGTCCACATATGAAATTTGGACACATTTGCTAGTTACACATGAAGGGACCTCACAAGTGAAGAGGGCTAAAATAGACCTTCTTCGGTCCCAATATGAGAATTTTTGCATGCAAGAAAATGAAACCATAGATGATATGGTTACAAGATTTACAAAGATCACTAATGGACTTTCTTCTCTAGGTGATGCTATCGACAACGATCAAAGAGTTAGAAAGATCATCCGGGCTCTTCCTCCTTCATGGGAAGTAAAAGAGACCACCTTGAAGGAACTCAATGACAAGGAGGAGATGGAGCTAATTGGTCTCATTGGGAACCTCAAAACCCATGAGATGGAGAGGAAAGTAAGGGAGGACATGGCTCCTTCTAAGAAGAAAACAATAGCCTTCAAAAGTCAATCATCACACTCCGACGAAGATGATGAAGAAGAAGATGACAAAGAGCTCTCACTTCTTGTGAAGAACGTCCGGAGGATCTATAATAAGGCCAAATTCCAAGGAAGAAGGAGATGTCAAGGAGGCAAAGAAGAAAGAAAGATTATTTGTTTCAATTGCCAAAGACCGGGACACATTGTTGCGGAGTGCCCTGATAAAGTAAAGCCCTCCACCTCAAAGAAGCCCTACAAGAAGAAAGCAATGAAGGCTACATGGGATTCCGAGAGCGAATCCGAGGAGGAAATCGACACCGCCAACATGTGCTTTATGGCCAATGAAAGCACAAGCAAGGTAACCCCTTCCACTTCTCCTAATGATGAACTTTCCATGGATGAATTAGGAGAAGCTTTTGTAGAATTATCACATAACTATGATTTTCTTAAGAAAAAGTATTTAAAAATGAAAAAGGAAAATGAATCTCTTAATCATCAAGTTTTTACTCTTTCTAAAGAAAAAGATGAATTACTTTCCACTCTTGTTTCCACCCAAAAGGATTTTGACAAATATAAGATTTCTTGTAAAGGCAAGTCCGCACTAATTGATTCTAATGAGATTACCATGCTTAAAGAAAGAATAGACTCATTAGGAATTATTTTGAAAAATTGTGAATTTGATAAGAAGAAGATAGAGGCCATGTTTCCTAAGAAACAAGCCCCTAAGAAAAATGTTTACCATGCTCATGCTCATGTTCATACCACACAACCTTTACGTCGTGGCAAACCTCCAAAACATGCTCACACTTCACACACACATCATGCATTCATGTATGGAAGAGTGTTCTCATGTTCACATTGTGGGCGGAAAGGGCACTTAGCTAATTTTTGCTATGATAGACTAAGTGCATCTTGTCATAATGTTTGGGTTCGAAGCACTAACTTTCAAGGACCCAAGAAAATTTGGGTACCAAAGTCAACAATTTTGTTAAATGATGTAGGTACCTTCCAAGGCCCAACGACGTAGATGATTGTGGTATCTTGATAGTGGTTGCTCAAGGCACATGACTTGGGACATCAACAACTTTGCAACCCTATCAAGATACCATGAAGGTGGCACCATCACCTTCGGAGATGATGCCAAGGGTAAAATCATCGGTATCGGTAATATCAAACTTGGTACATCCCCTTTAATTGAGAATGTTGTTTTAGTTGATGGCCTCAAGCATAACCTCTTGAGTGTTAGTCAACTTTGTGATAAAGGTTTTGATGTAGTTTTTGATAATGTAGCTTGTAAAGTAATTGATAGAATTTCTAATACTTGTGTGTTTTCCGGTTTTCGTGAAAGTAATGTTTATATGATAGATATGTCTAATATGTCTTGTAATATTACTTGTTTAAAAGCCCTCGATGACGACTCTTGGTTGTGGCATAGAAGATTAGGCCATATTTCATTTGACCATATATCTAGGTTAAACACAAAGGAAATGATGAAAGGTATTCCTTACTTGAGTTTTGAAAAGGACCGAGTTTGCGACGCATGTCAATTTGGGAAACAAACTAAGTCTTCTTTCAAGTCTATTAAGGATATCATGACATCATGTCCTTTGGAGCTTATTCATATGGATCTATTTGGCCCTACACAAACCAAAAGTCTAAGTGGGAATAGATTTGCATTTGTTTTGGTTGATGACTTTTCACGGTTTACTTGGGTTTTCTTTCTTGAACACAAAAATCAAGCATTTTCATATTTCCAATCTTTTAAGAAAAGAGTTGAAAAAGAAAAGATGTTTCAATTTTAAGAATAAGAAGTGATAGAGGAGGTGAATTCATTAACCTACCCTTTACCACTTTTTGTGAAGAATATGGAATTAAGCATGAACTTTCTTGTCCTAGAACTCTACAACAAAATGGAGTAGTTGAACGGAAAAATCGAACTTTACAAGAGATGGTTAGGACAATGCTAAGTGAATATGGTCTACCACATTATTTGTGGGCCGAGGCCGTAAATACATCATGCTATATATCAAATCGTGTTTTCTTGTGTAAAAATACTTCAAAGACTTCTTTTGAAATGTACTTTTCTAGAAAACCAAATGTTTCATATTTCAAGGTTTTTGGATGTAAATGTTTTGTTTTAAATACAAAAGATAATTTAGGAAATTTGTTGCTAAAGCTTATGAGGCAATTTTTGTGGGTTATTCTAATACTAGTAAAACTTATAGAATCTTCAATAGATTATCTTTGACTATTGAGGAATCTATACATGTTAAGTTTGAAGAATCTAACTTGTTTGTTAAGAATGTTGTAGAAATAGATGCTTTGGATGAAGGCTTGGAGAAAGTGACCTTGGAGGATACACCTACTATGGGAGACAAGTCAAAGGATGATGAAGGAAGTGAAGCTAAAGTAGAAGAGGCTCAAGGAAATAAGATTCAATCAATTGAAGTGGAGCCTACTCAATAACTTCCAAAGGATTGGAGATACAATCCTCATCATCCCAAGGACCTCGTTATAGGTGAAGTATCTAAAGGGGTAACCACTCGCTCTAAACTTCATGATTTTTGTGGACACTATGCATTTATTTCTCATGTTGAACCCAAGAACGTCCTCGAAGCCTAGGCCGATTCATATTGGTTGCTAGCCATGCAAGAGGAACTCAATCAATTTGAGCGCAACCAAGTTTGGCACCTTGTTCCTAGGCCTCACAATAGACCAACAATGGTACTAAGTGGATCTTTAAGAACAAGTTGGATGAATCGGGTACGTTGTTAGGAATAAAGCTAGGTTAGTTTCCCAAGGTTACACTCAAATCGAAGGTATCGATTTTGAAGAAACCTTTGCACCCGTAGCACGGCTTGAAGCCATACGGATGACACTAGCTTTTGCCACATATAAAGATTTTAAATTGTTTCAAATGGATGTCAAAAGTGGTTTTCTAAATGGTTTTATTAAGAGGAGGTGTATGTTGAACAACCCCCTGGGTTTGTTGATCCTACACATCCAGATTTTGTGTTTAAATTAGATAAAGCTCTTTGTGGTTTAAAACAAGCCCCTAGGGCTTGGTATGAAGACTTTCCTCATTTTTAATTTCAAATGGTTTTAAGAAAGGTAAAATTGACACAACTTTATTTACAAAACATGTGAAAAATGATATTCTTATTGTGCAAATTTATGTAGATGATATTATTTTTGGTTCTACTAATGAATCTCTTTGCCAAGCTTTTGAATCATGCATGAAGGATGAATTTGAAATGTTTATGATGGGAGAACTCAACTATTTCTTTGGACTCCAAATCAAGCAAAGGAAGGATGGGATCTTCATCAATCAAGCCAAGTACACAAAGGAACTCATCAAGAGATTCAGAATTGAAGGCGCTAGAGTGAGCAAAACTCCCATGGCAACAACTACCAAGCTTGACAAGGATGAACAAGGTAAAAGTGTAGACATTAAGCTTTATCGTAGCATGATTGGTAGTTTATTGTATTTGACGGCTAGCAGACCGGATATCATGTTTTCCATTTGTCTTTGTACTCGTTTTCAATCATGTCCTAAGGAGTCTCATTTAGTAGCGGTAAAACGCATTATTAAATACCTTAAGGGCACTATTAAAATGGGTTTGTGGTATCCGAAAACCGGATTATTTGAAATGAAGAGTTTTTCGGATGCCGACTATGCGGGTTGTAGGGTAGATAGAAAGAGCACAAGTGGAACATGTCAATTCCTAGGTAATTGTCTTGTATCTTGGTCTTCAAAAAAGCAAAATTCGGTAGCCCTATCAACCGCCGAGGCGGAGTATGTTGCAGCCGGAGCTTGTTGTGCACAAGTTCTTTGGATGAAACATACTCTCCTTGACTATGATTTGCATTTTGATCATATTAAAATATTTTGTGATAATACTAGTACTATTCACATGACAAAGAATGCAAATCAACATAGTAAAACCAAACACATTGACATTAGGTATCACTTTCTTAGAGATCATTATGAGAAAGGTGATATTGATATTGATTATGTTTCTACCAATTTTCAACTTGCCGATATTTTTACTAAACCTCTAGATTATGCTAGATTTTCATTTATTTGTGGTGAGTTGAATGTTTGCATTATGGATTCTTGATATTGATAAAGATAAATTTTTCTTTAATATTTTGTTTGCTTTGTTTAACCCTTTTTGATGTATGACAAAAAGGGGGAGAAATAGTAAGCTTTTGTTTGTTCATGGAGAACTAGAAAAAGAGTTCTGTTTGTTTATGGTGTATTTTGAGTTTTTAGTTTTTGACAAAACTATGTGTTTTAAATGCCTTATGTATTTAGCTTCTCATAGCCATTCTTGATACATAGCATTATTTGAGGGGGAGCTTTCCAAGCTCTTCTTCCATTTTTGTTTAAATAACTTATATGTTTTGTCATCATCAAAAAGGGGGAGATTGTTGGCCCAAGGTTACAATCACCCGTGTTTAGTGTGTTTTGATGATTACAAAACATATTAGTTATTTGTACTAATAATGTTTGTTGTTTAAGTGTGTTTCAGGGTTCTAACTCAACTAGAAGGGTTCTTCCCTAAAGGAGAGTATTTTGGACTCAAGTCAACTCAAATTGGGCTCAAGAATCAAGTTATGAAGATCATATGGTGGAAAGCCCTCTTGAAGCACTTGTAGTACTTAGAACCAATGTAAGAAATAGGTTGTTAAAGTTTGAGTTTTGGAAATTGGCTCTAGGATACACACACACATTTTTAATACAAGTTTTCAAGTTAAAGTTTTTTCTAAGTTTTTCTCATGACTTAACAAATATACATGACTCCAAGTTTTACAAAGACATATATCTTTTTTAAATCATGTATACTCTTTTCATCATGATACTTAGATACTCTTTACTTCAAAATATTTTAAAACAAAAAATTCCAAGTCCTGCTGCTGCTGTTTTTCTGTTTCAGGCTTGACCGGCCCGACCGCCCGGTCGACCGGCGCCAGTATCAGGACGTGCACGTTTGTGCACGTCTGTCGGCCGACCGCTCGGGTCGACCGACTGTAAGCAGTTGCTCTCGGGTTTTCTGGGTCGACCGCCCGGTCGACCGCCCGAAGAAAACTGTGTTTTCTCTTAGAGGACGGTCGACCCGAGCCCAACGGCTCTTTGCCAGCAGAGCTGGCGGCCGACCGACCCGGTCGACCGCCAAGCCTGCAAAAGCCCAACGGCTCTTTCCTCTTTTGTGTAATTCTGAAATCTGTTTTATTGATCTGTTTTAGCAGGCTTTTTCTGAGGTTTAGAGAATTTTTTCAGGTAAAATATGATTAAAATAAATTGTTTTAAACCTATTTCTCTCCTTATAAATAGAGGAGAAGAGTCTCTTACAAAACACTAAGAAAAATCCTCAAGTTTTCATAGTTTTCAAAAAGAAATGAAAAGTGTTTAAGCTCTTCATCTCCAACTCTTTCTTGAGCTTTGTTTTCAGTTGTGTTCCCTAGCAAAAATCATTTCTACAACTGAGTTTTCTCACTACACTTCTTAGAGCCAAAAATTCCCTACTCAATCTATAAGGAAGTTGTAAAAGAGTGAGAGTTTGTAAGAAGTTTAGTGATCTTGTTGTGATCACTTTGGCTACTTGTGTTCATCTTGTTCTTGTGGTGACACCTCTTCGGTAGAGGTCCTTGTAAGTGGTGGAGCTCGGTGCTCGGGTCTTCGGTAGACCATTGTAATCGTCCTCGGTGGATAGTGGAAACCCTTCACGGAGGTGAAGGCGGGGAGTAGAGCGGTAGCTCGAACCTCGAAACAAACATCTTGTGTTTTGCGATTGCTTTGTGTCCATTTTGCTTTAAATTTCTCTTGCTCTCTATTGCTTTCAATTACTTGCTTGAGATCTAGTTTTCTTTCCTTGTGTTATTGCCTCTGGTTTGTGATACTTGTGATATATTTTGTGTGCATTTCATCATTGCATATTATTCATTCTTTGTTCGATCAATTCTCATACAACAAGGTTGCATTGCGCACCTCTAACCTATTCAAGGGGAATTGGGAGGAAGGAGTTCAGAACCTCTCACGGGGTATTCGGCTCTTAGTCTTATTTTGAGAGATCGTTGCATCATTCATCCATCTTAATTTTAAAAAGAATGTTAGATTAGCAATTACACCTATTCACCCCCCCTCTAGGTATTTTTCAATATTGTTTATTTGTTATGCATGAGTTAAGGGGGAGCTTCTTTGAAGCTTTACTTTAATCCATGCATATATAACTTCATGAGTTTTGTCATCATCAAAAAGGGGGAGATTGTTGGCCTAAAGGCCCATCACTCTAGTTTTGATGATGATCAACTCATGTAGTTATGTTTGCTAATGATCTTGTGTTTAATTAGTGACAGATTTGTTATCAAGATCTTAGTAGGTGTAGTGCTTCAACAAATGATTTAAAGACATATTTTGGAGCTAGCACCGTTTGATTCACGAGCCTATGCATCAAGATCACATCAAGTACTCAAGAGGAGTCGAGCTCGTTGGATTCCATTTGGACCAAGTCAAGGTGATGAGAAGACTTCAAGGGAAGACTTCAAGATCAAGACTTGTGTCTAGGTATAAGAATTAGTTTTTAGAAGATTTTGTTTTAGTTAAAATGTAAAGGATAGAGTAGTTGGTGGATTGCTCAAGTATTATATAAACACACACTCTTGATAGTTTTGTTTTTATAAAAGATTTTTCATTTTGGAAAATACATGTTTGGATTTTGGTTTTCATGTTTACATATCTTTTAACCAAACAAGTTTAGAGCTTAACGTCAAAAACTTAGATATTTCATCTTATTTGTGTAGTGGATCATATCCATACACACTATGCTTTAATGAGTTCAAAATATCTAGTTTTTATTAAAGGAGTTTTTGGGAAACAAGATTTTGAAAAACAGTTTTTATCATGAGCCAAATATTTCCAACTTACAAAAATAGTCCAAATCTTTTATAACATGCCTTGATTTTGTGCAAGCATGTTTGTTTATCAAAGTATATTGATTAAACTATTTTTGTAGATTTTAAAGTATTTATGAGATTTTATTTGAGCCAAAAAGACAAACTTTTTAATCCCAGATTTCTGTTTTCAAGCTTCAGATAGTCGACTTACTACCTTACTAGTCGACTAACTCTGAAGTCGGCCGACCGGTTCGGTCGACCAACGTGCACGGACGTGCACGCCTTGACCGGCAGATGGCCGGTCTGCCGATCCTGTCGACCGGAACTGAGAGCAGTGCTCTCTGTTCTTTTGGGTCGACCGGGCGGTCGACCGGAGGCTCCAACGGTCGGATTCTTGACCGTTGGTGGTCGACCGGGCGGTCGACCGACAGGTCTGACAGACCCCAACGGCTAGTTTTTTGACAGCCTATATATTTGGGGGTTTGGTCATTGTTTTCAACAAGATTTGGAGAGTGTTTTTGAGCTAGTTTTTTCAATCCTTTTCAGAGGTTTTTCTCCATAAATTTGAGAGCAAATATTTCCTATCTAAAGGGAAGATTTTATCTAGAGTGTTAAAAGAGATTTTCTTGAGTTTTCCTCCACCATCTCTTTCCTAGTTTTCTCACACAAACACTTGAGCTATCCATTGCTATATCTACCTATAGGGTTTGAAAGGTTCACCTAGAGGGGGGGTGAATAGGTGATGGCTAATCTAATGGTCACTTAATGCCAAATAATGCAAATAATGCGGAAGCAAAAAGCAATTATGACCTAATTAAAACTTTTACACTAAACACTATGTATAACACAAGAGTGTTGCCGAATTCTCCGTGAAGGGCTCTGGACAAACTCCTCTAGATTCCCCTTGAATGGGTTGAGGTGCCGCGTTGGCTCTCTTGGTTGAATACAAGTGTTAGCAACAATCCCACGCAAGTATATAACAATATGAGCACAATATATCAAGCATGTAAATGTAAAGACAATAATTGAATGCAAGATATAAAGGGGATAGAGAGAGAGTGAGCAATCGCAAACACAAAGGGTTTGTTTCGAGGTTCGAGCACACTTGCTCTACATCCCCGCCTTCGACACACGAAGGATTTCCACTATGCAAGATCCCAATGGATCTCTCCTGGGTGCCGCAACACCTACAAGCACTCGGACTCTCTAGTCCCTTACACACCGCAAGCTCACTAGCTCGCCGAGGCCGCACCTCGAACAACCGAGTCCGCACCCGAACTCAAAACAACGCGGACACACACGTCCGCCTCCTCAAAGGTACAAGAAAAGATCTCTTAGTGATCTAAACACTTTGATCACCAGTAAAAGCTCTCACTACAACACTCCTATAGAATGAATAGTCAATGGATGCTCAAGTGTTTGTGTGAGAAAAATTAGGAAAGAGATGGTGGAGGAAAACTCAAGAAATTCTCTTTTAACACTCTTGGTAAAACTTTCCTTTAGATAGGAAATATTTGCTCTCTATTTTGTGGAGAAAAACTTCTGAAAAGAGTGGGAAAAACTGGCTCTAAAAACTTCTCCAAATCTTAGTGAAAACAGTCCACAAACCCCCAAATATATAGGTTGTCAAAAACTAGCCGTTGGGGTTCTGACAGGCCTGCCGGTCGACCGCCCGGTCGACCGCCAACGGTCAAAAATCCGACCGTTGGAGCCTCCGGTCGACCGGCCCGGTCGACCCAGAAGAACAGAGAGCACTGCTCTCAGTTCCGGTCGACCGGCCCGGTCGACCGCCTACAGAACTGCCAGACGTGCACGGTTCTGTGCACGTCGGTCGACCGGCCCGGTCGACCGACCTCTGTGCAATGGGTTAACCTAGAGTACAGTTTTGAGGTCTAAAACGTTCGAATTTGGGAATAAGTATATAGGATAAAGTTGTAGATATTGAAGTCTTCTTTCTAATGCAACTTAAATCAAATCCATATCAATTTAGAATTGAAATTTATCAATAAAATACTAAAAGGTATCAAATCAGAAACTGTAAACTGTTTTTAGAATAAGAACAGACTTCAACCCAATATTTGACATTCTTAACATTTAAATCAGAAAATAAATATTGAATATTAAATGTATCTATGAAGGTCATCTTTAAAATTCAATTTAAATCATGTTAATTGAATATAAGAATCAAAGTTATGACTAGAAAACTAAAAGAATGTCGAGCAGATCAGCAGAACAGTCGACTGCCCGGTCGACCGAGAAAACCCGAGAGTTCTAAAATGGTTTTGGTTAAAAACACATGTATATTTGAAACACCAAAAAAAAAACATATATAAAAGAGAATCATCAAAACTAGTCTATATATATGCATATAGTGGATACAAATGAGCATGAAGTTCAATCATATATGAATCAATTGTAATTCACTATTTGTACATGTATACATGCAAGTTTTGATAAAATCTACATTTAAACTAGTTCATACCACATGAAGCACAATAAATCATAAACATGAACATGCTATATGATATCAAATGAATGAGCATGTACATAATAAATAGGAGTTTAGAGATTGTTACCAACTCCAAAGCTCCTAACATGGTGGTTGTCCCACCAAAACTCCTTGATAGCGATGCATCCAAAAGTATGTCCATCAAGTCTATTGCATCCACTACCAAGGCACCAAATCTCTCACGTCTTGAGAGATCCCTCACCTACATCAAAAACATGGGGTGGGGGTTTTGGTACCCATTTTTGCTTGGGTCCTTTTGGGGTTAGACTTGTAAGGAACCCAAAATCTTTTATAATTAGCAAATTTAGAGAATTAATATTATCATAACAAAACTTTGCTAAATGGCCTTTGCGGCCACAATGTGTACATGTGTACACCTTAGGATGCTTATGTGAATGTGTATGATCGTGACGTGCAACATAAGCATATGCATGATGAGAGTGATGTGCATGAACATGAGGAGTTTGTTTCTTTGCAAACAAGGACTCCAATTTCTTATAATTAAATGCACAATTGCTCAAAGTTGAGCTTAAACAATTAATCCTATTTTTCAAAACATTTACTTCATTTTGATCAATAGAAGTGGTGGCATGTAAAGCATGATCAAAAGTCTTTTTCTTTTTAGAAACATTTTCTTTTTCTTTTTCTTTTTCAAAAATTTTCTTCTTCAAAGAAGTGTTTTCATTAAAAACAATTTCCTTTTAAGTTTCCACCAAAATAATTTTATCTTTCAAATAGTGTTTCCTTCACATAAATCATTTAACTTAGACATGAGGGAAACATTTTCATTTTTCAAAAACTCATTTTCTTTTTCTAAGCATGCAATGTTAGATTTATATGAATCTTGTTCTTTATGCATGCAATCAATATTCTTTTTCAATTTTTATTTTCTTTCTTAATCATGTCATATTTTTCAAGCAATAATTGACAAAATGTAGAAAGCTCTTCATATGACATGTTATTATCCTCATCCTCGGATTCGGTAGTTACCTCAAGGGGGTTAACCCCTTGGACCATGTAGCACACGTTGGAGGTGTCGCTTCCAACGTCCGAATCGCTCCCCGCATAGTATTGATCTTTTTTGCCAAGGGAGAAGAGGGTGTTCCAAACTACAAAGCCAAATCAAGATTAGCAACCCTAGATAGATAAACATCAGCTAGGTTAGATCTTAAAGCACTTAGGGCTTTTGCATTAGCCTCAATATTCTTACCATTCAAACAATATGCATCATTAGTTGTGGCAAGATAAACATGAATGCCTAGGGCCTTGAGGTACAATGACATCTTAACCTTCCAAATTTGGATGTTAAGAACGTCAAAGGTGGGGGTGACATGAAGTCCATGGTGTGTGTACAAATATAGTGATTAGCCTAAAATGAGGATCTTTAACTCAAGGTTGTTAGACCCAATATCAAGAGCACTAGCTCTGATACCAATTGATAGGTTCACCTAGAGGGGGGTGAATAGGTGATGGCTAATCTAATGGTCACTTAATGCCAAATAATGCAAATAATGCGGAAGCAAAAAGCAATTATGACCTAATTAAAATTTTTACACTAAACACTATGTATAACACAAGAGTGTTGCCGAATTCCCCGTGAAGGGCTCTGGACAAACTCCTCTAGATTCCCCTTGAATGGGTTGAGGTGCCGCGTTGGCTCTCTTGGTTGAATACAAGTGTTAGCAACAATCCCACGCAAGTATATAACAATATGAGCACAATATATCAAGCATGTAAATGTAAAGACAATAATTGAATGCAAAATATAAAGGGGATAGAGAGAGAGAGAGTGAGCAATCGCAAACACAAAGGGTTTGTTTCGAGGTTCGAGCACACTTGCTCTACATCCCCGCCTTCGACACACGAAGGATTTCCACTATGCAAGATCCCAATGGATCTCTCCTCGGTGCCGCAACACCTACAAGCACTCGGACTCTCTAGTCCCTTACACACCGCAAGCTCACTAGCTCGCCGAGGCCACACCTCGAAACAACCGAGTCCGCACCTGAACTCAAAACAACGCGGACACACACGTCCGCCTCCTCAAAGGTATAAGAAAAGATCTCTTGGTGATCTAAACACTTTGATCACCAATAAAAGCTCTCACTACAACACTCCTATAGAATGAATAGTCAATGGATGCTCAAGTGTTTATGTGAGAAAAATAGGAAAGAGATGGTGGAGGAAAACTCAAGAAATTCTCTTTTAACACTCTTGGTAAAACTTTCCTTTAGATAGGAAATATTTTCTCTCTATTTTGTGGAGAAAAACTTCTGAAAAGAGTGGAAAAAACTGGCTCTAAAAACTTCTCCAAATCTTAGTGAAAACAGTCCACAAACCCCAAATATATAGGTTGTCAAAAACTAGTCGTTGGGTTCTGACAAGCCTGCCGGTCGACCGCCCGGTCGACCGCCAACGGTCAAAAATCTGACCGTTGGAGCCTCCGGTCGACCGGCCCGGTCGACCCAGACGAACAGAGAGCACTGCTCTCAGTTCCGGTCGACCGGCACAGTCGACCGCCCACAGAACTGCCAGACGTGCACGGTTCTGTGCACGTCGGTCGACCGGCCCCGGTCGACTGGCCCGGTCGACCGCCTCTGTGCAATGGGTTAAACTTGAGCACAGCTTTGAGGTCTAAAACGTTCGAATTTGGGAATAAGTATATAGGATGAAGTTGTAGATATTGAAGTCTTCTTTCTAATTCAACTTAAATCAAATCTATATCAATTTAGAATTTAAAGTTACCAATAAAAACTAAAAGGTAACAAATCAGAAACTGTAAACTATTTTTAAAATAAGAACAGACTTCAACCCAATATTTGATATTCTTAACATTTAAATTAGAAAATGATTATTGAATATTAAATGTAGCTATGAAGGTCATCTTTAAAATGCAATTTAAATCATGTTAATTGAATATTAGAATCAAAAGTTATGACTAGAAAACTAAAAGAATGTCGAGCAGATCAGCAGAACAGTCGACTGCCCGGTCGACCGAGAAAACCCGAGTGTTCTAAAATGGTTTTGGTTAAAAACACATGTATATTTGAAACACCAAAAAAAAACCAAAACGGTATTTTTCTAGAACTAAAAATCTTTTATGAAAACACGTATAAATCAAGAGTGTGTGTGTGATATGAACTTGAGCAATCCACCAACTACTCTATCCTTTACATTTTAACTAAAAACAAAAACAAAATCTTATACCTAGACACAAGTCTTCATCTTTTTGAAGTCTTCACTTGAAGGCTTCTCATCTTCTTGACTTGGTCCAAGCTCGATCCAAAAGCTCCTTGGATCACACCGTGCTAGCTCCAAACCTTGATATTTTGTCCTTTGTTGAGCTATGCACCTACTAAGATCTTGATAATGAATCTGTCACTAATTAAACACAAAATCATTAGTAAACTTAACTTCATGAGTTGATCATCATCAAAACTAGGGTGATAGGCCTTTGGGCCAACAATCTCCCCCTTTTGATGATGACAAAACTCATGGAGTTATATATGCATGGATTAAAGTAGAGCCTCAAAGAAGCTCCCCCTTAACTCATGCATAACACATAAACAATATAATATGGAAATGAAGCACATGACATGTAGCAAATGTAGGAGTAAATATGCTAATCAAGCATAAACAAAAACTTTTTCTCCTATTTGCAAAACAAAACATATATGCATAAATAATAAGGTAGACAAATACTTCTCCCCCTTAAGCAATGAAAACATGCATATAAACTCAAATAGCATATAAACTCAAATACTTCTCCCCCTTTTTTTCAATCATCAACAAAGGGTTCAAAGTAAAATCAAATCAAACAAAATTTTCTCCCCTTTTTGTCATAAACAAAGAGATCAATAAGGGGTAATACAAATCAACAAAATGTTTTTTTTTCTTTTTTAAATTTTTCTTAAATAAAATTTTAAAGGTATCAGAGCTCTTGTAAAATAAACAAATTTTTAAGATACCAAATCGAAAATAATCATTATTGTAAAACATATTGATACCAATTGAAATTTAACAAATATGAAGTTGAAGCATTTTGATATCAATGGTAAACATAATGATCAAAATTTTTTATTTTCATCATAAACTTTGTGCTTTTAAAAATGTGAGCCAATTGAAAGTTAAGCACATGAAAATCATATATATGTATGAGAAATGAGTATACTAAGTGAAATTGATACATATATATATAAAACAAAATATGAGTATATACAAAATAAGTTCATATTGATACCAATTGAAACGATTCAATGATACCAATTGACATAACAATAAGATCAAGTGTATATCTCATAACCTACCACCCTTCATATGCTCAAGATATAAGATTTTCAATGAAGCATATAAGGCATAATCGCCCATCCATCCTCCCATAGATGGTAGGGGTTTTCAAAAATAGATTTGAAAATATTTTAGCATTGAAAATCACTACCAAAAGAAGAATAATTAACTAGTTAAAGTTAATTTTTGAAAAACTAGTTAAAGATCCTTCAAAATACAATAAATCATATGTTTTTCATGAAACAAAACTAAATACACACAATTTACACTCATAGTCTATAAAACACAAAAATATGTTCATGAAACTAAGTCATGACAAAATAAATAAAGTGTGAGTGGTCAAAAGTCATGTAAATAGCATTTTCATGAAAATAGACATTGAGGTTCAAAATGATCAAGAATCCTATTTTATCAAACAAATCATGAAAAATCATTTTTCATAAAAAACTAATCTTCATGGTATATGTATGATTTATCCAAAACTAACAATACACATACATATCCCAAACATAAAAGAGTCTATTAAATAATTTGCATGAAGGCAAGAGACTCACGGGTATACATGTATATTTATTAGATTTGAATTAAAAAATATATATACATGAAATAAAGCATAAAAATAAGGTAAAAACATGTATAAAAGGAGAATCATCAAAACTAGTCTATACATATGCATATAGTGGATACAAATGAGTATAAAGTTCAATCGTATATGAATCAATTGTAATTCACTATTTGTACATGTATGCATACAAGTTTTGATAAAATCTACGTTTAAACTAGTTCATACCACATGAAGCACAATAAATCATAAATATGAACATGCTATATGATATCAAATGAATGAGCATGTACATAAATAAAATAGGAGTTTAGAAATTGTTACCAACTCCAAAGCTCCTAACATGGTGGTTGTCCCACCAAAACTCCTTGATAGCGATGCATCCAAAAGTATGTCCATCAAGTCTATTGCATCCACTACCAAGGCACCAAATCTCTCACGTCTTGAGAGATCCCTCACCTACATCAAAAACATGGGGTGGGGGTTTTGGTACCCATTTTTGCTTGGGTCCTTTGGGGTTAGACTTGTAAGGAACCCAAAATCTTTTATAATTAGCAAAATTTAGAGAATTAATATTATCATAACAAAACTTTGCTAAATGGTCTTTGCGGCCACAATGTGTACATGTGTACACCTTAGGATGCTTATGTGAATGTGTATGATCGTGACGTGCAACATAAGCATATGCATGATGAGAGTGATGTGCATGAACATGAGGAGTTTGTTTCTTTGCAAACAAGGACTCCAATTTCTTATGATTAAATGCACAATTGCTTAAAGTTGAGCTTAAACAATTAATCCTATTTTTCAAAACATTTACTTCATTTTGATCAATAGAAGTGGTGGCATGTAAGCATGATCAAAAGTCTTTTTCTTTTTAGAAACATTTTCTTTTTCTTTTTCTTTTTCAAAAATTTTCTTCTTCAAAGAAGTGTTTTCATTTAAACAATTTCCTTTTGAGTTTCCACCAAAATAATTTTATCTTTCAAAATAGTGTTTCCTTCACATAAATCATTTAACTTAGACATGAGGGAAACATTTTCATTTTTCAAAAACTCATTTTCTTTTTCTAAGCATGCAATGTTAGATTTAAATGAATCTTGTTCTTTATGCATGCAATCAATATTCTTTTTCAAATTTTTATTTTCTTTCTTAATCATGTCATATTTTTCAAGCAATAATTGACAAAATGTAGAGAGCTCTTCATATGACATGTTTTTATCCTCATCGTCGGATTCGGTAGTTACCTCAAGGGGTTATCCCCTTGGACCATGTAGCACACGTTGGAGGTGTCGCTTCCAACGTCCGAATCGCTCCCCGCATAGTATTGATCTTTTTCGCCAAGGGAGAGGAGGGTGTTCCAAACTACAAAAATCAAATCAAGATTAGCAACTCTAGATAGATAACATCATCTAGGCTAGATCTTAAAGCACTTAGGGCTTTTGCATTAGCCTCAATATTCTTACCATTCAAACAATATGCATCATTAGTTGTGGCAAGATAAACATGAATGCCTAGGGCCTTGAGGTACAATGACATCTTAACCTTCCAAATTTGGATGTTAAGAACGTCAAAAGTGGGTGGTGACATGAAGTCCATGGTGTGTGTACAAATATAGTGATTAGCCTAAAATGAGGATTTTTAACTCAAGGTTGTTAGACCCAATATCAAGAGCACTAGCTCTGATACCAATTGAAAGGTTCACCTAGAGGGGGGTGAATAGGTGATGGCTAATCTAATGGTCACTTAATGCCAAATAATGCAAATAATGCGAAAGCAAAAAGCAATTATGACCTAATTAAAACTTTTACACTAAACACTATGTATAACACAAGAGTGTTGCCGAATTCTCCGTGAAAGGCTCTGGACAAACTCCTCTAGATTCCCCTTGAATGGGTTGAGGTGCCGCGTTGGCTCTCTTGGTTGAATACAAGTGTTAGCAACAATCCCACGCAAGTATATAAACAATATGAGCACAATATATCAAGCATGTAAATGTAAAGACAATAATTGAATGCAAGATATAAAGGGGATAGAGAGAGAGAGAGAGAGTGAGTGAGCAATCGCAAACACAAAGGGTTTGTTTCGAGGTTCGAGCACACGTGCTCTACATTCCCGCCTTCGACACACGAAGGATTTCCACTATGCAAGATCCCAATGGATCTCTCCTCGGTGCCGCAACACCTACAAGCACTCGGACTCTCTAGTCCCTTACACACCGCAAGCTCACTAGCTCGCCGAGGCCGCACCTCGAAACAACCGAGTCCGCACCCGAACTCAAAACAACGCGGACACACACGTCCGCCTCCTCAAAGGTACAAGAAAAGATCTCTTAGTGATCTAAACACTTTGATCACCAGTAAAAGCTCTCACTACAACACTCCTATAGAATGAATAGTCAATGGATGCTCAAGTGTTTGTGTGAGAAAAACTAGAAAGAGATGGTGGAGGAAAACTCAAGAAATTCTCTTTTAACACTCTTGGTAAAACTTTCCTTTAGATAGGAAATATTTGCTCTCTATTTTGTGGAGAAAAACTTCTGAAAAGAGTGGGAAAAACTGGCTCTAAAAACTTCTCCAAATCTTAGTGAAAACAGTCCACAAACCCCCAAATATATAGGTTGTCAAAAACTAGCCGTTGGGGTTCTGACAGGCCTGCCGGTCGACCGCCCGGTCGACCGCCAACGGTCAAAAATCTGACCGTTGGAGCCTCCGGTCGACCGGCCCGGTCGACCCAGAAGAACAGAGAGCACTGCTCTCAGTTCCGGTCGACCGGCCCGTCGACCGCCCACAGAACTGCCAGACGTGCACGGTTCTGTGCACGTCGGTCGACCCGCCCGGTCGACCGACCTCTGTGCAATGGGTTAACCTGGAGTACAGTTTTGAGGTCTAAAACGTTCGAATTTGGGAATAAGTATATAGGATAATGTTGTAGATATTGAAGTATTCTTTCTAATGCAACTTAAATCAAATCCATATCAATTTAGAATTGAAATTTATCAATAAAATACTAAAAGGTATCAAATCAGAAACTGTAAACTGTTTTTAGAATAAGAACAGACTTCAACCCAATATTTGACATTCTTAACATTTAAATCAGAAAATAATTATTGAATATTAAATGTATCTATAAGGTCATCTTTAAATTCAATTTAAATCATGTTAATTGAATATAAGAATCAAAAGTTATGACTAGAAAACTAAAAGAATGTCGAGCAGATCAGCAGAACAGTCGACTGCCCGGTCGACCGAGAAAACCCGAGAGTTCTAAAATGGTTTTGGTTAAACACATGTATATTTGAAACACCAAAAAAAAATATGTATAAAAGAGAATCATCAAAACTAGTCTATATATATGCATATAGTGGATACAAATGAGAATGAAGTTCAATCATATATGAATCAATTGTAATTCACTATTTGTACATGTATACATGCAAGTTTTGATAAAATCTACATTTAAACTAGTTCATACCACATGAAGCACAATAAATCATAAACATGAACATGCTATATGATATCAAATGAATGAGCATGTACATAAATAAAATAGGAGTTTAGAGATTGTTACCAACTCAAAGCTCCTAACATGGTGGTTGTCCCACCAAAACTCCTTGATAGCGATGCATCCAAAAGTATGTCCATCAAGTCTATTGCATCCACTACCAAGGCACCAAATCTCTCACGTCTTGAGAGATCCCTCACCTACATCAAAAACATGGGGTGAGGGTTTTGGTACCCATTTTTGCTTGGGTCCTTTTGGGGTTAGACTTGTAAGGAACCAAAATCTTTTATAATTAGCAAAATTTAGATAATTAATATTATCATAACAAAACTTTGCTAAATGGCCTTTGCGGCCACAATGTGTACATGTGTACACCTTAGGATGCTTATGTGAATGTGTATGATCGTGACGTGCAACATAAGCATATGCATGATGAGAGTGATGTGCATGAACATGAGGAGTTTGTTTCTTTGCAAACAAGGACTCCAATTTCTTATGATTAAATGCACAATTGCTCAAAGTTGAGCTTAAACAATTAATCCTATTTTTTCAAAACATTTACTTCATTTTGATCAATAGAAGTGGTGGCATGTAAAGCATGATCAAAAGTCTTTTTCTTTTTAGAAATATTTTCTTTTTCTTTTTCTTTTCTTTTTCAAAAATTTTCTTCTTCAAAGAAGTGTTTTCATTTAAAACAATTTCCTTTTAAGTTTCCACCAAAATAATTTTATCTTTCAAAATAGTGTTTCCTTCACATAAATCATTTAACTTAGACATGAGGGAAACATTTTCATTTTTCAAAAACTCATTTTCTTTTTCTAAGCATGCAATGTTAGATTTATATGAATCTTGTTCTTTATGCATGCAATCAATATTCTTTTTCAAATTTTTATTTTCTTTCTTAATCATGTCATATTTTTCAAGCAATAATTGACAAAATGTAGAGAGCTCTTCATATGACATGTTATTATCCTCATCCTCGGATTCGGTAGTTACCTCAAGGGGTTATCCCCTGGACCATGTAGCACACGTTGGAGGTGTCGCTTCCAACGTCCGAATCGCTCCCCGCATAGTATTGATCTTTTTTGCCAAGGGAGAAGAGGGTGTTCCAAACTACAAAAGCCAAATCAAGATTAGCACCCTAGATAGATAAACATCAGCTAGGTTAGATCTTAAAGCACTTAGGGCTTTGCATTAGCCTCAATATTCTTACCATTCAAACAATATGCATCATTAGTTGTGGCAAGATAAACATGAATGCCTAGGGCCTTGAGGTACAATGACATCTTAACCTTCCAAATTTGGATGTTAAGAACGTCAAAGGTGGGGGTGACATGAAGTCCATGGTGTGTGTACAAATATAGTGATTAGCCTAAAATGAGGATCTTTAACTCAAGGTTGTTAGACCCAATATCAAGAGCACTAGCTCTGATACCAATTGAAAGGTTCACCTAGAGGGGGGGTGAATAGGTGATGGCTAATCTAATGGTCACTTAATGCCAAATAATGCAAATAATGCGGAAGCAAAAAGCAATTATGACCTAATTAAAACTTTTACACTAAACACTATGTATAACACAAGAGTGTTGCCGAATTCCCCGTGAAGGGCTCTGGACAAACTCCTCTAGATTCCCCTTGAATGGGTTGAGGTGCCGCGTTGGCTCTCTTGGTTGAATACAAGTGTTAGCAACAATCCCACGCAAGTATATAACAATATGAGCACAATATATCAAGCATGTAAATGTAAAGACAATAATTGAATGCAAGATATAAAGGGGATAGAGAGAGAGAGAGAGAGAGAGAGAGTGAGCAATCGCAAACACACAGGGTTTGTTTCGAGGTTCGAGCACACTTGCTCTACATCCCCGCCTTCGACAAACGAAGGATTTCACTATGCAAGATCCCAATGGATCTCTCCTCGGTGCCGCAACACCTACAAGCACTCGGACTCTCTAGTCCTTACACACCGCAAGCTCACTAGCTCGCCGAGGCCACACCTCGAAACAACCGAGTCCGCACCCGAACTCAAAACACGCGGACACACACGTCCGCCTCCTCAAAGGTACAAGAAAAGATCTCTTGGTGATCTAAACACTTTGATCACCAATAAAAGCTCTCACTACAACACACTCCTATAGAATGAATAGTCAATGGATGCTCAAGTGTTTATGTGAGAAAAACTAGGAAAGAGATGGTGGAGGAAAACTCAAGAAATTCTCTTTTAACACTCTTGGTAAAACTTTCCTTTAGATAGGAAATATTTGCTCTCTATTTTGTGGAGAAAAACTTCTGAAAAGAGTGAAAAAAAACTGGCTCTAAAAACTTCTCCAAATCTTAGTGAAAACAGTCCACAAACCCCCAAATATATAGGTTGTCAAAAACTAGTCGTTGGGGTTTTGACAAGCCTGCCGGTCGACCGCCAACGGTCAAAATCTGACCGTTGGAGCCTCCGGTCGACCGGCCCGGTCGACCCAGACGAACAGAGAGCACTGCTCTCAGTTCTGGTCGACCGGACCGGTCGACCGCCCACGAGAACTGCCAGACGTGCACGTTTCTGTGCACGTCGGTCGACCGGCCCGGTCGACTGGCCGGTCGACCGACTCTGTGCAATGGGTTAAATTGAGCACAGCTTTGAGGTCTAAAACGTTCGAATTTGGGAATAAGTATATAGGATGAATTTGTAGATATTGAAGTCTTCTTTCTAATTCAACTTAAATCAAATCAATATCAATTCAGAATTTAAAGTTATCAATAAATACTAAAGGTATCAAATCAGAAACTGTAAACTGTTTTTAGAATAAGAACAGACTTCAACCCAATATTTGATATTCTTAACATTTAAATCAGAAAATGATTATTAAATATTAAATGTAGCTATGAAGGTCATCTTTAAAATGCAATTTAAATCATGTTAATTGAATATAAGAATCAAAAGTTATGACTAGAAAACTAAAAGAATGTCGAGCAGATCAGCAGAACAGTCGACTGCCCGGTCGACCGAGAAAACCCGAGAGTTCTAAATGGTTTTGGTTAAAAACACATGTATATTTGAAACACCAAAAAAAAAACCAAAACGGTATTTTTTTAGAACTAAAAATCTTTTATGAAAACACGTATAAATCAAGAGTGTGTGTGTGATATGAACTTGAGCAATCCACCAACTACTCTATCCTTTACATTTTTAACTAAAAACAAAAACAAAATCTTATACCTAGACACAAGTCTTCATCTTCTTGAAGTCTTCACTTGAAGGCTTCTCATCTTCTTGACTTGGTCCAAGCTCGATCAAAAGCTCCTTGATCACACCGTGCTAGCTCCAAATCTTGATATTTTGTCCTTTGTTGAGCTATGCACCTACTAAGATCTTGATAATGAATCTGTCACTAATTAAACACAAGATCATTAGTAATATAACTTCATGAGTTGATCATCATCAAAACTAGGGTGATAGGCCTTTGGGCAACAATCTCCCCCTTTTTGATGATGACAAAACTCATGGAGTTATATATGCATGGATTAAAAGTAGAGCCTCAAAGAAGCTCCCCCTTAACTCATGCATAACACATAAACAATATAATATGGAAATGAAGCACATGACATGTATGCAAATGTAGGAGTAAATTGCTAATCAAGCATAAAAAAAAACTTTTTCTCCTATTTGCAAAACAAAACATATATGCATAAATAACAAGGAAGACAAATACTTCTCCCCCTTAAGCAATGAAAAACATGCATATAAACTCAAATATCATATAAACTCAAATACTTCTCCCACATTTTTTCAATCATCAACAAAGGGTTCAAAGTAAAATCAAATCAAACAATTTTTCTCCCCTTTTTGTCATAAACAAAGAGATCAATAAGGGTAATACAAATCAACAAAATGTTTTTTTTTTAAATTTTTCTTAACAAAATTTTTAAAGGTATCAGAGCTCTTGTAAAACAAACAAATTTTTAAGATACCAAATCGAAAATAATCATTATTGTAAAACATATTGATACCAATTGAAATTTAACAAATATGAAGTTGAAGCATTTTTGATATCAATGGTAAACATAATGATCAAAATTTTTTATTTTCTCATAAACTTTGTGCTTTTAAAAATGTGAGCCATTGAAAGTTAAGCAC